>CAEFZX010021646.1:0-33870 GCA_903066825.1 Alfaro cultratus
GGGGTGTTTGTGTGGGTGTGGGGTGGGGGGGTTTGGGGTGGGGTGCGGGGGGGGGGCCGCCCCCCCCCCCGCGCGCCGCGCCCCCCCCCCCCCCCCCCCCCCCCCCCCCGGGCGGAGAAGGGGGATGAGTTGTGTGCAGGGAGTTGAACTTTAGTGCGCAGGAAAAGTGAGCCGCTGTCAGCAGTGCTTGTTTTGGCATCGCGGGAATGCGCCCGGATTGTACGAGCTCGGCCACAAACGTGCATTGAATTACACCGCGGCGCTACCGGGGGTCTCTGCTGCTGCTGCTGCTGCTGCGAGACCTGCGCTGGGAGTTTGTCCCCCCCATTCCCCTGGTGAGGAAGAGGAAACATAACATTGATGTTCTGATACACATGATCGCTCTCGCCTGTCGGGCTTGCTGAAGGACGCCCGAGGCGAAAGTGCAGTTTAGTTTTTTCCCGGGAGAATTAAGACAGAGCTCTCCCACCTGTATTTTATGGAGATTATAGATATATTTAGTTTCTTTAGCAGCGATCCGCGACAAGAGCGCTAAAATCTGCTGGATTACATCGCCCATCAGTTCTTTTATTTTTCTTCCCCCTCCTGCACATGCAAAAGAAAAAAGAAAGGTTTTCTTCAGACAACTGTTAGGACACCTAGGCTACACACGCGCGCACACGTCCACCGGAGCGCGCCCTCACCTAGATGTGCAGCCGTATGGATTACCTATCACCTTGTGCCATTCTATTAATAGTTTACCAACGTATTGAATTTCCGTCTGGGAGTATTTACAAAATATCGCCTTTCATGGGAGTCGGGGAGCGTCGCTCAACGTGAAACGACGGAATTTAAGCCAAAATTGCGGATCTCGGGAGTTTGCCCCACCATACCTCCCGGCATGCTTTAATTTGCAGCTACAGAAAACACGTGTCCCGGGCAAACCCCTCTACTCCCCCGCCCTCCCCTCTCCTCCCCTCCCCTCCAAATCCCCCTTCCCGTTTCTCTGCGGATAGCTCCCCGTCTTACCTGTGTTCTGCAGGGAGAGGCGTCCTTTCTGGCTGGCGGGCTTCTCCGGGGGCAGCTCGTGAAAATCAATATTATCCGATCCCACCGCTTGCTTCAGCACTGACAAAACCAGCAGCGCCGCGGCCAGCTTGACCAGCATTGCGTCTCCGGCAGTGTGCGCCTCCGTTCCCGGCAAAAAAAAAAAAAAAAAAAAAAAAAAAAAAAAAAAAAAAAAAAAAAAAAAAAAAAAGATCCGACAGAGAGAGTGCGTGCGTGTGTGTGTGTGTGTGTGTGTGTGTCTGTCTGCGAGGGTTCACCTTGGATCAGCGATCGGCGCAGCTGCGACTCGGCGTGTCATGGAGCAGCTGTGTGGGACTGAATGCATGAGCTGGAAGGGATGCTGCCTATATTTCTCTAGAGCCCCGGGTGTCAATTTGGATGAAGGAGTTAAGCAGGTGTTGTCGGTCGGGGCATCGCAGCCAATCGGAGTCGAAGAAATCCGCGTCCAAGGTTTTAGGGGAGTGTCCACTTTAAAAGTATCCTTTTTTTTTTTTTGCCTGTGAAACTGGCGTCTTATGGCAACGTTGATGATCTGCAGTGATTCAAAAACTATAGGTCTGTCAGTGACGGAATATCTGGTCTGAAGATAAATTTGCGAGGAAAATTGGGAGACTTTGAGAGTCTTGCATTGACAAAAAGTTGGTCTGTTTGAGATGAAGGGGGCAGAATGTACCTGTAACTCTTCAGCTGTACACTCTGCAGCCTGTTAAATCGCTCATAAAACAGCGAGTGAAACAACCACAGAGCTTTGCAGCGACTCCAGAGAAGCCAGTGCAAGTTTTGCGAAGACAAAAAACTCCGGGGGGAAATTATACTTTTACGACTCAATCTGGTCAAACAAATATAATTATTTTAAGGCTTTGCAATAACAGTTAACTGAAAACAGAATGCTTATAATTAGAAGGCATTTTTTCTTCTTCTTCTTCTTCGCATTTTATGAGGAATTTCAAGATTTCTGTTGCACAAAGTCCTGTTTACTCTGTGACAACGGGGGTCTGCAAACCACTACAAGAAGTGACCTAAAAACCGAGGGCAAACATTGCCAGAAGTCTAAGATTTTTTCTTCTTCTTTTTTTTTTTTTTTTCATGAGCAACATTCAAAGGTGCCATGGGCAAAAATGGCAAACTTAATGACTCTGCAGGAGGAACGTTATGTTTCCAGTGACTTGAAGGTACTTGTGCTTTTTCGGTGAAAGCCTCTCTACGTCTATAGGAGCCAGAGGTGCAATGCAAGCTCCCCTGGAATGCCGCGTGTTGTTACACCATTCATCATGCCAAAGTTCTGACTGCCATGAGGGTGAAAGATGGAGGCCTGCACTAAGTTCTCCAGCCTCAAGGGGGCCCACTGATACAAATTGTTTAAAATCTTTTTTTTTTTGCACAAGCACAACGTCACAATGGAGAAGTCAAGCTACTGTCCTGAGCAACAAGAGACCCAGCAACGACAGGAAAAACACACACAGTGACTGTGCCTTTTAAAATCATTTATACACCTTAATCTTTTGCACATTTTGTCACGTCACAAGCACAAATGTAAGCTCTCAGTTTTTTGTTTTTTTTCTTTCTTTTGCATTTGTATTAAGCCCCTTACTTGGAAACCACCAAATCGACCTAATGCACAAAACGTCCTCTAGAATATCCACCTAATTAGAAAACAGAGTCCATCTGTGCGTGATTTAATCTCGGTGTAAACACAGATGTGGTCTGAAGGTTTGTTAATGGAAGATTAATGAACAAACAGCACCAAGGCCGGGGAGCACAGCAGAAAGGTCAAAGATAATGTTGTGAAGAAACGTCTCATTGTCCTATCTATTGTCTGAGGTGTTGTTTCCACCGAAGCTCAGAGGCCCGAGCAATTAGAGCACTCTGGAGGAAGTCCAGAGATCTATAGCTCAGGTGGAAGAAGAACTTATAAGGACAACTACTACTGCATGCAACAAATCTTCCGTTTATAGAGGATTGGCAAAAGCAAAGCCAATGTGGACAGAAAGCCTTAAGAAGTCTCATTTGCAGTCATGTGGTAGACATAGACATACCCCTAACACTTGCAGCTTTAACTGCACTGAGACGTGTTTCTACAAAGTATGCAGATGCAAATCACATCTATTTCTGATTTCTATTTGTAAAAAGAAAAAAAAGGGAACCTTATATAATTTTTTCTTCCATGTATCAAATAAAATAGTTCATTTGTGTCGGTCTATCACAAAAACCCAGTGAAATATCATCAAAGTTTGTGATTGTAAGGTAACAAAATGTAAAAAAAAAAAAAAAAAAAAAACGGTGTGAAGACTTTTTCAAAGCACTGCAGTACTTCAGGCAGCCTAGTTTTTCTTTACATCCAACACTAAATGTCTTTTTGACTGCGGGCACACCTCAGGGAAAGCAACATTGACATGACATGCAAACTCCCAAAACCTCAGCTGGTGGTTTACTGCTAAAACTCTCAGGTGTGAACCGCAGTTTAACCTCCATCACTCGGCAGCGTAGTAACGAGTAGCAGGAACGTGGTTTGGAGTCTGTGTGAAACGCTCCACTGCTCAGGCGCCCCATAAATGAACATGGGGAAACGATTGGTGGTTTAGTGTGACAAACAAAAAGGCCTCTGATTGACTGTGGCCTCTGATTTCATAGATCAGTGACTTTGAAATCTGTTTATGATAACATTTCATTTACTTTCATAAAATCTTTTTCATGAGAAAATCTGGCATTGTTTGACGGAAAAAAGCTTTTAAGCCAAAGCTATATTTAGAGAGTTATTGAAATTAGCCTACAGCGGGAACTGGACTACAGCTCCTTCCTAACCAAAATGGTGATCACTCCAAGCTCTAAATATAGATAATTATTATCTTGGGGCTGCAATATCAATCGTTTTAATTGAGCTCGGTAGTCAGCAAAATGAGCCACAGCTCAGAAATGCAAAGAATTTTGGTAAGGAGAGCAGAAAAAAAAATCCCCTCAGCATTTTGATATTCTTACTATGCTCTTCTTATAGAAATGTTAGACTTCATTCCCTCTCTGCCATTTGGTTATCTTACCCGTCTTTGTTTTTAAGTTTGTGATATTACGTTGCATTTAAAATGCCCTTATTAGAGGCTTTCTATAACTCCCAGAAGAAAGAAATAAAGCTGTTCCAATCTTTGGTTAAAAGTTGGCATTATCTTAATCTGGGTTTTCAGCCGTTTGGATTTCCATCACACTCACACAGGGGGGTGTAGCACACCGTGACACACGTCTGGAGATGAGCTTAGTATTCAGTGGAGCCTTGACCACAAGCTGGAATCTCCAGTTCAATTGACGTCTGTTAGGCACAGCCCACGCTCTCCACACACCCTTGATTTGGCCCAATCGCCATGCCGTAGAGAACCACAGGCTTGTAATAGAGAGAGTGTGTGTGAGTGTCAGCACTGCCCTCTGATGTTGCATTCAGGTTGTGTGGGAAACAACTGCTGCAGACCTCAACCCAAGTTTAACATCCAGAAGGTACCTGATTATAACGCTTGGGCTTTATAATCAGGTATCGTGCACGTCATTAAATACCTAGAAACTATGCAACAAGTCTTTTGGTAAAACAAAAAGCTGCTCCGCTGAGAAAAATCTTCATCTATTGAAATGTTAAAAATGTTGATGGGGTTTAATATTATACTTGAGATATGGTACGTATGTGCAGAAAGCTGGAAATAAATCTAAACCAGTAAATATACCACTTCAAATAAATCTTGAAATCTGTTCGTTCAGTTGTTACTGTTGAATCAAGTTTTGTTTTCTAATAATGATAAGCAAATGCTATTCCCCATTTTTTGAGCAATTCAACAACTTTTTTTTCATCCTTTTTTTTTTTCACAGCAATTCTTACCTTTGTCTGGAGTCAATTCACTTGACTGTTCTCTAGGATTTAATGTAGTTTCTTAGTTTCTTTTTGTCAGGACTCTGGGTTTTTGGGTTGGTTTTGCTTTTCATTTTATTTAGCTTTATGTTTTAGTTCACTTTAGTTTAGCCCTTCAATGTCCTTTTGATATTATTATTTGAGGTATTTAGTGTAATTAGAATTGTCTTATTGCTTTCCTTATTTTCAGTCATTTATAGTGTTTCTAGTTAGGTTTATTCTTTTGCTACCTTAGGTTCTGTCCTTGTTTGTCTAAGTCCATGTCAAGCCTTCTTTAATGACTATAGTTTATTTCTATTTTGTCCTTCTAGTTATTTCTTATTTCAGCCTCCCTGTAGTGTTTCTAGTAATGTTTATTTCTTAATTTTATCACCCTAGGTTCAGTTATTCTTCTATGTCCGAGTCTATGTCTATCTTCCTTTAGTAATTCTAGTAGGTTATTTCTTTGGTTAGATCTTCTAGTTTCTCTAGCTCTATGTTCCTATGTTGGTAGATCAGCCTTGTTTCTAATTAGGTTCGATTATGGCTTCCCTCATATCTTTCTCTCATAGTTCATCAGGTTTTCTTTACTCTTAGTGTCTTTTGTATTAGAAGTATTTTTCAGCTCCCCGTTTCCTCCCTTCTGTGTTCCCCAGCAGATTTCCTTAGTTTCCCCTGTGCCACCTTCTCGTCACCCCTCAGCTAGCTCCTGTGCCAACTGCTCACACAGGCAATCACTAATCTCATCTAGCTGGGCCATTGTTCCAATTACTACCTTCCAGTACTTAAAAGCTCTTGTTTTTCATTCACAACTCGCCAGTCTGTCTTGTTACCCTGCTTGTCGCTATGCTCGTCATTCCTTAGAATCTCTTCGTGTCTCAGTTTTGGATTTGTTTTGGTTTGTTCTTGTGTTTCCTTTGGATGTTAAATTTTTATAAGTTGGACTCTGATTTTGTTAATTAAATTTTCTAATCCACACCACGTCTTTACCTGCTGCTTTTGGGTCCACCACACCACCTCCTGACACTTTTATTAAAACCAAACAGTGAGGATATATCTTACCTATAGGATGCAGTTTTCGGAGCAATCTCTGTTTGGAAAACGCAGAGATATCAATCAATCAATCAATCAATCAATCAAGTTATGGCACATCCACACATTCATCCACACTCTGTTGTCTAAGCGTCTGTTTACTGCACGGATGGGTTCGGAGTCACCTGGTAACACCATAATGTAGAGCTGTGTATCATCTGTGTAGTTTTGATAGGTAATCTTATTTTCACTTGTGAGATACGTCACCAGTTAGTCAGGGACCTCTTATCTGTTATGCTCTCAGAGACTTGTTATGTAATAGGCAACAATAGTTGTCTAGGTGATCCTATGTGGCTCTTACCTCAAGCTTCCACTAGAGTTGTCCTCAAAGTACTTCCTGATTTAATCCTCAGCTGCAATGCTCACACAGAGAACCTTCATCAATGTTTCTCCCTCTTTCAATCTGTTGTACCTCACCAGCCTTTCAACCACAGCCAGAGTCACTGGGGATCGATCAGCAAGTGTAATGACTTTCTTTGGTCCGCCTGGGCCACCCATAAATCCACAGCATCCTCTGCCCTTTTCTGTTTCAGTGACCATCTTAACTCAACTCATAGTTAAGTTAATTTTACTGGCATGGAGGGACAGAGGTTAGTAGAGGTGCTTTTGAGCAAAATATATTGTGTGTTCATTGCTGGCATTTGTTCTTCCTGCATGGAGTTTGCATCTTCTCACTGGGCATAAGTGGGTTCTCTCCAGGTACGACAGCTTCCTCCACTGTCTACATAGTTCTCTAAATTGCTCTTAGATGTCAGTTTAGTAAGCATGCATTGTTATGAATCTCTGTGTTGCCCTTTGATTCACTTACTCATGCCAGGTATGCCTGTCTCTTGCCCAATGACAGCTGGTAATAGGCACCAGCCCCTGGTGACTCCTGGTAGGATAATCTGGTATATATGAATGGATATTCAATTGATCGCAAACCAACCTGGTCTGTAGACATTTGTGTAAATAACCCCTTTATGCAAGCCTGATGGTCTTGTAAAGCTTTACAGCCCTCTGTTGAGAACTTCATGTTTCTCCAAAGTGAGTCTAGACAGGTATGCGCTGTCAAATACCCAATTAATTAATGACAACCCTAGAAAATACTACTACAAAATATCAGAACAGTTCCTTCAGTGGCTTAAATGTTGTTGTTTCTGTTAAAAACACATATTGTGCATACAAAGCAAGACGGTATTATCTGCTTTTCTGGGACATTGTTGCAGGAATAAAGCTTTGACTGGCATAAAGTTCATTCCCATTGACTGCTGCATTGTAAACATACAGAAAGCAGACATGTGTTCTGAGTTGGGACCCCTGGGGATCTGGCAAGTGATGGACCAATGAAACCACAATAGAGAGGCCAGCCTGGGGTGTGTGCTGGCATGTTTGTGTGTAAATTGTGGGTGGGAGGGGAGATGCTTCTCCTGGAGGGAGGCTTCTGTAACAGCCATTAATGTTACCAATTTACAGACTCTTTATTTCGCTTTACGGGAAGTATGTGGGTGTAATTTAGTTATAAGTGAAGACTTTGTAGTACAAAGCAGCAGTAAAACAACTAGTGAGTGACCCCACATGCAGCTTCTCTAAAAATACCACGCTAATATCACAGCCACTTTTATGTGCAAAAACGCAAAAGGGAAAGTATAATTGCTAACAATATGTTTGTTTTTGAGTTTTTTTGGGGGTTTTTTTGCAAACTTTCAGACGTTATTCAGAAATGTCTATTGTGTGGTTCAGAATCTATGTACAGTAAGTGTGTCTTGACTGCTTTAATTCATTTATTTATTCCTTCCTGCCAAGAGCAAACATGAGCATAAATAGAATCAGTCTTTTTTTTCTTATATAACTACCAGCAAGAAAACAAAGAAGTCCATAAAGCATATTTAAAGCCATTTCCAGAACAGAGCCCTGTCATGTAATTTGAAAACATTTTCCGCCCCTAGGGCTTTGCAAAACCACTTTTCACTGCAATACAGCTGCACATCCTGCGACTGAAATTGCTGGTAATTCTGTTTTTTTTTGTTTTGTTTTGTTTTTTTCTTCAAAATAGCTCAAGTTTAGTCATGAGGATGGATTGTTTCTCTTGACTTTCACAGGGACATTGTAGGCATATTCCTATTTATTTATTTGTGTTTTGGGTTGTTTGAAAAACTACGCTCTCTGGTGGACACTAAGGGAATTAAAGACTCGCCAGTTGAGTAACAAAATGGATGCATGTATTTTAGTGTTGCTGTCAGTGCAAGAGCCAAAAATGTAAATTTGTAACAGTGTTTATTGTTGTGTATGCCTTTTGTATATTTAGATATTTTCTTAACAGTGAGATTCTCTTTTAGTATGTTTTTATGGAAACGCGCCACCTAGTGGAAGTACTTGAAAATAAATGAAAAGTGCTGTGTCACGGTAGATCAAAAAATAAAATTGGAGGTGACGTGTTTAGCTTGGCTCTACTCATTTTTTGACTGTTATATGTGGCAAGCTGTGCAAGATTGAAGGATTATTTTTTATATCTGCTCAAAGAGATAGAGTTCGTGTGAATTATCGTAAGCACGTTTAAGAGATGCACAAGAGCGCATTGAGGAACAGAAAGTCAGCTAAAGCCCAAGCTAAGGAACATTAACAAAAGGAAACTGAAACTCACTGAGCAATATAGTGGCTTTACATTGAAACGAAAAAGCAGCCATTACAATCCGGAATAAAGCATGGTACTTTCCTACCACAGCTATCTTCTACTACAATTGTTATATGAATTTTCTTTGACTTACTAGTAAGTTGTCGCTCCGATTGCATGGCCCCCTTGTCTTAAAAGTGATGAAATGGAGGTTCATCACTTTACAATGAACCTCCATTTCATTGTAAAGTGATTTGTAACTCCTAATAACTTTTCTTGAAGGGTTTCCCTTTATTGAGCTCGTTCATTTTTCCATAGACTCTGACCAGCTTCCCTGTTTCTGCTTAAGAAATTCTTTCCACAACATTATGTTGCCACCACCATGTTTGCAGTGTTAGTTGTCAGTCTCACTTTTTGCATGAAGACCAAAAATTCAGTTTGGTTGTGATGTGACCTAAGTCACTTCTTTATGGTTTGGGCGTACCTTACTTCACCTGGGGCAAACAAGTGCCACTTGACTTTTAGTATCTTAAGGAGTTCTTTAAATACAGTATTCTTTTTGTCACTCTTCCATAGATGCCAGATTTATGTGTCCCGTTGATAGATTCTCAGCATATTGTTCCACCTGAGCTTTGGATCTCTGCATCTCCTCCAGAGAATGATATGTTGGTCTAGAACTATGCACTTCCATTCCACTGAAAAAATGATAAACTACTTTGTGTTGTCTGTCATAAAATCTCAGGAAAATAACACAAGTTAAAATGATTAAAAAAAATTAATCTTTGCAATGCATTGTATGTATTTTTTTTCTCAATTTAATTTGTATTTCATAGTAAAACACTTGAGCCACTAGTTTACCACCAAAAAGAAGAAGGTCATTTCTTTATAGCTAAGATTATATGCAGGCAAAAACAAATGTCAAATATGTCCTTTTAAACTGGGATATAGCCTGAAGCATATAACCTACTGGAGTTGTGTAATGCATATAGCCTCCCTTGCATTTGGACATTTCTAAGTATGACAGATGTTTAGTCTCCGCAGTGTTTTTAGAGGGTCATCACAAAATCACGACCAGTTTCAAGCGGTGTTGGAAAAAGCCATAAAAACATAATGTGAAGAGAAAATATCAGTGCAGTAAATCCCAGCCGAGTTCTGGGTCTCACTGTGTAAACACACTGTAACTTAAAAAGTCCCACAGAGGAGAGGAGAGAATGAGCATGAGACGGCAGCAGTGTTGGCTTCTGAGAAGTAGAAGCTGCGATATATCAAATACCACAGTCTTCGAGGAACATGAAGACGATATCTTAGCTTCTAAATTTGACTCAGCCAAGATCTGCATGCACAGTGTGCTCAGTTTAGATGCAAGACAACAGGGCATTTATGGGTCTTGTAAACAAATTGCGATTTGAAGATGTTGAACTGTTAAATATGTTTTTATAAACCTTTCTGCATAATGCGGCAGAAAGAAAAGTGCAGTCTCATTGCTAGGTACAGGGGATGGAGTGAGGTGAGGAAGGGGGTGTATGGCTCCTCTCTGCCTTGAACATTAATGCACTCCTTGGTGTGTTAACTCACCTGACTCGTGAAAAGAGAGGTTTTACTGGCCCAGCTCAGCAGGCCAACTCTGGGCTCTGATTCCAACTGGTGTGAAAGCGCCACATGTCAGACTTAACTCAGCTTGAACAATGTGTTATTATAGACTTTACTCCGTATGGGTTATATTGCTACAGCGCTGGCAGATTACAAAGTGCCCCGTCTCATTACTGTCCATATATGCTTGCGGGCCTCGTCAAGACAAAGGAGTCATTGAGTGACAAGGGGAAAGAGATGGAACGTAGCTGTCCCCGAGAGCCCTCACCTTGGCCGCTTCCATGAGGTCCGAGGTGATGTCATCGTGGCCGGAGACACAGGGGTCAACCCCTGTGGTAGATCGAGATGCTGGGACAAACGAGAGCAACCGGGACACAAAGGCCCCTTTTAATGAGGGTGAGACATGAGGCCAGCGTGGACTCCGTGGGTGGCACATAGTGTCATAGCCACTGAAAAGACCACCGGACAATTAATCATCAGTTTCAAGAACTGGCCAAAGTGCCTATTATGTAAGGTCATCTTTGACATCATCATTCAAGCAAAAGTTTTGTTTCTAGGTAATGCCTTTATTTGATCACACACAAGTTTTTTTGTTTTGTTTTTCTTTTTTCTTGGATCCCTTGAGTAGGGATCCAAGAAACCAGGGATGTTATATTTATCAAGCTCATCAGGTCCAACAATTGTGCAAGATGATATGACACACTTACCCCTCATTAGAGTTGAAGGGTTCTTTGTGGCAGCTTGACAATCATTAAAACTTCTCCCCTGGCTTGGCTTGTTTACTCTCTGGTAATTACCAGGTGATTGTGTAGCTCATGACCCATATTCAGAGTCAGGTCAGCCAAGACATGGGGGATAATTGACAAAATTCAGGGAAGTGCACGTACAGAAAGAGTGTTAGAGTGGATACTCTTTTGTTCCTGCCTCATTAGACTGTGTTAGAAGACAAGCTGGCTCACGGTATTCTTGTAGTGGAACAATACATCATCCCATTGTATGACCAAAACCTTGGTTCTGGTACTAAGGTGTATTTATGATGGAATATAGCAGTGTCATACTTTACTTTATGTTTTACAGTTCATGTATATCTTTATTAACTGTTCAGCTGGCGGCAATATTGCTTATTGCCACCAGCAATAAACAGTATTGCCATTTGTTTCCATAACACACAAATGGAAAGAAAACATATACTCTTGATTGTAGTTCATATCATGCACTTTGAACTTTGGTCTGCTGTTGCAAAGGTACAATTTGTCTACTTGGAATTTAATCTAGGTATAAATACAATCGTTCTGTGAAGGACACAGAGGTTTGTTTGAGAACATTGGTGAACAAACAGCGTCATTAAGACTAGTGAACACACATCACTGATCAGAAATAAAGTTGTTCAGGAATTAAAGTCAGGCTCAGCTTGTGAAATGATTCCTTATGCTTTGGATAACTCATAGAGTACTATTAAATCCCTCCATCAGGAAACAAAAACAGCATGGCAACTGTAAAGCAACGAAGACATGGTTGTCCACCTAAACCAGTGGCCTCAAATTGCAGCCCTCAAGGGCCAGAATCCTGCAACTTTTGTCCTCCACACTTGAATTAAATGGCTAGACTGCCTCACCATTATGCAGTCCAGCTCTACAGATCTCTGCTAATGAGTTAATATTGGAGCCAGGTGTGCTGAAGCAGAGAGACATCTAAAAGTTGCAGGACACCGGCCCCTGACTCCTGCAGTTTGAGACCGCTGACCTAAACTGACCTGGCAAGGAGAGCCCCATTGAGAGATGCAACCAAGATTCCCATAGTAACTCCAGAGTAGTGCAGACAATCTGACAAAATAAAGAACTCCACAGATCTGAGATATATCAAAGAATTGCAAGAAGCATGACAAAAAATCTGCCTGTGAAAGCCATGCAAAGGGGCAGGGAAACTTGTCAGAGTTGGCAAGTTGATTGAAAATTACCATGAGCAGATTCTTTCCATCCAGTATGACTTTGCTTAAACTACTCACATGTCGGAAAAGGTCAAATACTCAAACATACTCAAAACAACCAGCTGCAGTAAAACACGGGTCGCAAAGTGTTGACTGACTGAGCAGTCTGGAAACAAATGTATGCAACACTTTTTAAAATGTATTTGTCAAAAATACTCCTCCTTCCACTTCACTATAATCCACAACTTTGTGTTGGTTAATAATATAAAGTGTGCAAGACAGAAAACAATATCCCTATAAAATACATCAAAGTTTATGGTGGTTTTCACTTTTACAACGGATTGTTGAGGCATTGTTTGAAGTCATGATAACCGAAAGATCTCCCAGCTTCCAGGCACCATTTGAAACTTTAAACATTCAGATGGACAGCAAAATATTCCAAAAAGAAATTAGACAAACTTACACCACTGCCAACCTATTTCAAGAATTTTAATCATAGTTTGCAAAAGCAGATGTTTAAAGTATCAAGCACAGCCAACTCCCTGCTGAGTTTCAGCTCTCACAATAACACCATTACATGTACATTCCACAAGCTCCTTAATTTAGATTTACTGGTATGCGAGCAGTCCAATTTCGAGGCAGAAATATCCAAGCTTTTATTTGATTAGTCAAAGTAGAAATATCGAACCGTGCACAAAAAAGAATGGTGAGTTATAAATATCCTCGGCTGCTCATTAAAAACAAGTGTTGTGCGACTACCTGTCTGTAGAGAAAACCTTTCATCGTGCAGCTGAGAAGTACCATATGCATTCATTGCTTTCTTTTTTTTTTTTTTCCGCCCCCTTGTTTGGAAAACAAAAACACCCAAGAAAGGAACTGTTTTCTGATGGCGGTATAAATAAGCACATGATATATTTAGAATAGTTGAGGTTAATTAGCCAGCTCTTGAATTAGTGGTTGGGTCGAGATTAATCCAACATGTCACAGATGCTTGTGAACCTCAGTGCCATGAGGTTACAATTGTAGGATGTTTGGGGATATTTGTTGTGCAGTTAGAGGTAATTGATTGTTGTGATGGTGTGTGTTGGAACACATTTTATTTTTCCGTAAGGCCAGCGGCTCAGCGGGGGCAGGGCCGATGCAGCAGATGAAAAGTCTCTGTACTGTCTAAACTTCCCAGGAATTTTCTGAATTCCAGCTCCCTAATTATGACATCCGTGCAGCAGAGACTGAACAGCCGCAGGACCACAACACACGTGTATGCACATACAAGCATGTACATTCCTTGGACTGCTGCGATGCCATCGTCACAGATGTCAAATAAGAAGAAATGCAGAAATGGAAACAAAAACGTGAAATGTAAAACAATAAAGCCAGAGCTCTCACTCCTGAAGGTCTGCTGGTTTAAGCTGTAGATCTTGAGGAAACCATTAAGTTAGCCTAACAATTTATGGATTGTTACTTTTTTTAATAATTGGAGCTATTTATCGTTTAGAATATATTTTGCCATGTGTATATCCATAACTATACTCTACATGTTTTTTTTTGTTTTGTTTTTTTTACAGTTTGAAGCAGATATTTATACACACTGAGATAAAAGTAATTTAAACTTTTTTTTTCTTCTAATTTTCAGACTTTACCATTTTAGGTCAGTTATGATCATCAAAAATATTATTATTTACTAAATGCCAGAGTTAATTTTTTTAATTAACTCTTCAATTTTCTTTCAAATTTAGTAGTTTGCAAGATCACTATGTAACTAGTTTGGGGAAGTCCAAATGAGGATTTTATGGCCCTTTTGGGTCTGGTTTATTCACTTCATTTGAATTAATCAGATCCACACTTCAAATATAGTGAAATGGAAAAATAAAAATAAATCAGCTAGTATCAGCGAGAGAATTGTGGACCTTGTTTAGTCTGATTTCTTCACCGAGCATCAGTTTCAGATCCCTTAAGGTGCCACGATTATTGGTTCAAACAATAATATGCAAGTATAAACTGCATCGGTATGTCCAGTCATTTTATTGTTCATAAAGGAGATGAGTTCTGTGACCCAAAAGTGATGTGTGTTTGCACGAAACGTACAAATCATCTTCAGAAGAAAAGCAAAAGTCCTTGTGAAGATTTCAGATTTTCTTTTTATGTCTCCACATCTGCACAGGACTTGTTTCTACGGGCTAAATTAGTGACAAAGAGCCTTAAGACCCGCTTTATATGATCGGTTTTTGACACAAACAAGCTGAAAAGCAGGTGATCTTACCAAAGGAAACATGTTTGAATAATACTTTAAAAGGCTTCCAGATTTTTCACTTAGCATGATTTGAGCAAGAATTGTTCGCATTGTTGGTGGAGGCAAAAACTTAGTTTGTTCAGGCATTTGTGATGACATTATAAAACTGATAATGATGCATATGTTATGATGAGGGTGAGAATCGGGAACAATGTTAGCTTTCATTTGATGTTGCATGTTAGGTCCCACATGACATCCTGTGTTGCGGCATCATTTACTGCACTTATTCAGAAAGTTATTGTTGCTTTGCATTAAATTTATTGGGTACTTGTCTAACTGAATCAAAATTAAACAGAGCTGAGCATCTGCATTAAAGACTGATGTCAACTTATACTTCTAAAAGGAATTTATTCTCTTTTTTTGGAGCATAAGATAATTTTTTTTGTGCTTGTTAACATTCTTGCTTGTTGACCAGTGCAGCATAAAAAATTGAGTTTATGTAAGCAAAAACCTCACTCACTAAAACTTAACTTCTACTTTGCACTCTGGACATACGTACATTTCTGTATCGATTTATATTTTCCTCCATGTACAATCTCACATTGATTTTATTTTTACTCAGTTTAACAAGCATGTTTACATTGTGTTTAGAATCAAATTAGGTCAAATTTAACTTCAGATCAGTTCGATTCATGGTGTTATACTCTGATCCAGTTTGATGAGATTTGTTCCTATAACACATTACAATCAAAGGGAAGTTGTTCATATACGACCTCTTGGCAGACAGACAAGCTGCAGCAATCGCTCTTCATGAACAAGCATGTGGCGTCAGTGGAAAGAAATAACTCTCATGTAAGAAATATCCAGCAGTCTTAGCTGGAATACACAGAAAAAAAATAGAAAAGAGGAGAGGGTGCTAAAGCATTGCAAAAACACTAAGCAAAAGGTTTGTTAGCATAGCTCCCAGACAATGGTATCTAAAGTATGAAGCCCTGAAAATATCCACGTGTTTAACTATTTCCATTTTATTTTATCAAAGCAATGTTTGGGCTCGGATATAAAGTGGCGCAATTTGTTTTCCACTTGGATCTGGATTCATTTTCTTCATGTGAGAACATGCTATTTCTCGAAATCCCTCCTTCTGAGAGAAGATAAATTAAAATGGGACACAAAATCAATGCTCAGGAGAGGACCATTTTTCTGTGTTATAAACCTGGCTCCATGCACAGCCGCCTCATTTATGGTGCCAAAAATACTTTTGGACACAAATTCTTTGGTGTGAATCGTGGGAGGTATGAACTGAGCCTTGGTGTTTCTGTTTGCTCTGTACATTTTGTTCCTTGGGGAAATCTCACTGATTAAGTGCTACTATTTTGACAATATGTCAACTCACTGGGAGAGAAGACGAATTTATGTCCTTGACTGTTCTGTAAACAGCTTTGCTAACCAACTTATTCCCCACTTCTTCCAAAGTGCTGTCTGAGAAATGGGGTCAGAGGACTTGTTATATATATATAAATATATATATATATATGTACATACATTTTGCTTTTGTCATTTTGTTGAATACATTAGACTAAAAGTCATAAAATGGCTCCTTTTTTAAAAGAAAAGAAAATTATTCTCTTCCAAATATTTGGTTCAACATAAAATGTGTGTGCATAACCTCTCCATGATAAAAATATACCTATCCCCGAATTGCATATGCATGGCTTTATTTATAGGACGCCTTTCCCAGACCGGTTTGTGAGCAGACATGGGAATAAAAAGGCCCTTCATTAGAGATGGCACACAGGGATCCTTCATGAGGCCCACATAGACAACTTTTTAACATCTGACATAAGTATTTGTCATTGAGGTTACCGGCGTTTATGGTTCCATTACTGACGTTTCATAGGTGACAGAGTCCAATCTTACGGGGTTAGCAGGGTTAGCCCCTCCCACCCCACTCTATATTCCCCTTCAAAACAATGCAACAGGAAACACAGAACTAGAAGACTGAGAATGAAGGGAAAAAAGAAAATGTTATCCTGGACCAAAATCGCACAGAAGCAGTTGGATACAGACCATGAAATCCATATAAAAGTTCACAGGGGGGTGTTTGGACAAAGACATGAAGAAACTTCTGTTCTTAGCCAACATGCAGTAAAGGTTGGCTTTATTACTTGCTGCACTAAGCAACTCCAAAATTCTTTTCACACATATTTTCTGGTTCTTCAACCCTAAAGTAAGATTGCATGATGCACATCTTTTTTCGCAAAACAATTTCCTAATCTCCAAATAGTAAGGAAATGAACTAAATTCAGTTTTCACATTAATCATAAACTGGGTAAACTCATGACTGAAGGCACATTTTTCCTTTTATAACACGTCTTCAGACATCATCTATAATTTCCTTTAATGGCCAGATGGTTCATCACAACTACAGAAAACCCAATAATCCTAGGCACATGATCAGATTACATATAAGATTAACCACTTAATGAACAATGAAGGTTCAGACATTCCCTTGCCAAAGCATTCATACTTCTTGACTGAATTGATGATGCCAAAACACATAGGTTACATTTGTACACACATACAGTTAATGTGTCAATAAAAACTATCAAATTAAGAATGATGTTTTTGTGATTCTTGTTCCTTCAAAGAATAATCAGCAGCAAAACAAAAATATTATACAACAGAAAATCTAAATATAGAAACTACAGACAGTGTTAGTGATTTTTATTGTATTTTTATTTTTTACAGAGTACATATCCCTCCCTATATTATACATGTTCTGGACAGAAATGTGTCATAACCTGCATCTAGTCTGCAGGCCACATTTGAGTGTGTGCATGTGTGTAACTTTACGTGTTAGCATTCCTGCCACGAGCTCATGTTAGATCTGAAGGCCGAGAAAGGAGGTCAGTGAGCACAGCGAGTCCTCTCGCCTTCTTCGTCATCAATATCTGTTGAAAGATTACACTAACACACACAGCAAGTTGCCTTCGGATGTTGTGGTCTTCTCTGAAAACCTTTATTTTCCATTGCTACTTAAAGTGCATGATTTGCACATGTTGCCTTGCTGTGACACGGTGTGTTGTATTTTCGTAAGATAGACAATAGATAAACTATCACATAGTATTGTGTAGCTTTGAAAGTGACACATTTTCCATTTTTATTCTGACAAATATGAATCTGAGGTGTTTTGTGCATTTGGATTCATTTCCTTTTATTCTGATATCCCTTAATGAAATTACGTGAAAACGATTGCCTTCAGAAGCCAAGTTGTGAAAGAGCTGCCAGTCCTTAGTGAAAACCTTCGATATAGTATTTAAAGTTTAGTAAAGGTGACGCTTTGACAAATTTTCATGTTCTTTTTGTGCATTAATCAAACTCAATCCCTTACAAATGAGACGCTATTTCAGCAACACGCTCTTGGGCATAAAGTTGAAGTAAATTGGAAACATAAGTACTTGCTGATGTTTTCCGTCACAGCGGACCTGATTTGTGGCTTTCAACTGTCTATTAAGAGAGACAACACAGAAGACCAAAGATCAGGGAGCCTTCTTGTTGTACAGCTAAGCTTTCAGGATGTTGCGCTGGTGGGCGCCACTCATCTTCATGGTTGTGGACTCAAAACCCCAATCTGGTGATTATACTGTCTTGGCCATTCCAGTGTGTCCAATCATACCTGTGGGTTGGGCGAAAGATTCAGGCAGCCAGTGAATTGAACGTTTATGGTGTGAGAAGCAAGCCCGGGTCTGAAAGTGGTCTTAGTGGAGTCTGTCACGGTAGCTTTGGTGAGCCAGGCAGACAATGGCTCCTCTGGTGCTGCTGTGGTTAAAGGCTTCGGTGGTTAGAGATACATTCAGGAGCCATACCACATGATTCAAATTAGCTTAAACCTATACGTCTTTGGGCTAATGCCTTTGGTTAATAGCTCGGCTGACAATGTGTGCTGCGGCTTGTGTCGAGACACTAACCCAACAACCACCAGTTTTTGTGAGATGAATTGGACGACGTTGCGTTGCGAGTTGTTTGGCGGTTTTATGCGCATTGTGGGTTGGAGGGAGTCGGCCCAAGTTGCCGAGGATACAGCAGACAAGCACAGCGGTGGGAAGTATGTGGTAATTATTGTGTTCAGCACTGCCATCTGTCAACTCTGTACCCTTCTCGATATTTCCTGGACCTGCATTCCCCCCTGTTGGATTAGTGGATGAGATGCACTTTGTAGCGAGTGTGTGAATTTGTGTGTGCTTGTTGTAAACACATGCATCCAAAGCACAAAGGCATGCATATGGTGTGCACACTAGATTCAAGGCCTTGGGCAATCTTCCATTGTTGTAACTTATTGTCCAATTGCATCTCTTTCCCCTTGGTTTCTTATTTTGTCCGTGTTTATATTCCGTCTACAGATTCAATTTGTCTTTCTGAGTTGCTTACATTTTTCAGAGATACATTTATCTATTGGACATATAAATACAACTCACTATGTTTATATGTTGAGTGTATGGAAGATTTGCAGTGTACCCCCTCAAATGTTTAGGAAATAAAATAAATAATATTTGCTGTGTCTGTCTTTGGAGAAAATGTAGAAGTTTTGTTGCCATACATAAATGACATTTAGGTTGCTGCCAGCTGTGCACCAAAGGAGGCAGATGTTATAGGCAATGTCTAACCTGCAAAAGGAGAAACAAGCTCTGTAAAAGCTAAACCTTTGCTGAAACCTTTACTTAAACCTTTTGCACTACAGGTTTTGTTTTGTCAAACAAAACTGAGTTCCATTTTATTTTCATCAAACCAACACAACATATCTCCAAAATTTAGGTTTTTATCCCTGGGTGCATTTTTAAACTGTAACTGGGCTTTTTTTATGTTCTAGCTTCTTCCTCCTCAAGTGACCTTTGAACCCATGTTGGCACAGGACACATTTTAGTCCTTTGCCAGCCCACCCCAACATTGAAAAAAAAAAAATTTATACGCAACTTCCACCAAAAGAACAACGTAATGTCTGAAAAGCCACATGATTTTTAGATTTATAGTTAGTTGAAAGGACAAACATGGCACTTTGAGGCATCTGGATACTGTACTTTTGAACCAGACCTGTGGAGGAACACTATTCTCTTTCTGATGTCTTGCCTGATTTCTTTGTAATTTTTTGTGTGTGTTTCCTTAAAACATATTCCTTGAGGAATCCTACAAATCAAAAGTTTAAAAATAGCCATGACATTGTCATACGTGAGATTTCCAAAAATGTTTAAAGGCAGAGCAGTCAATGTGTATGTAAATTTTCAAATTTGAAGAAAATATTAAAAGATTCTCTAAATAATTTGGAAAATCCAGCTAGTTTTGGTCATTCTAATTAATTCATTAACTAGGACAACTTGAGTGTCATTTAAATATTATTACATAAATTATTAATAGGTATTTATTGTGTCTTAAGTTTGATCCAATGTAACTTTTACGTTATTATGTGCTGTGACAACTCTGTATCACAGTCAGTATTCAAGTTTGCTTCGTTTCTTGGGTGTGAGTTCAGCTTTGTTCTGTTTGGATTCATGCAAAGTTGCTGCTTGTTCTTGGCTTTAATTCCATTCACTTGACCTTTTCAAAGCCCTGCTCTAGTTTAATTGTTTATATCTTTTGCAGTTTTGAAGTAAATAAACCCCTCTGATTTTCCCTACTTGCTCATCTTTAACCTTTCAAGTTCCTGACAGCAATAAAGATGCGGTTTCAATTTACCAATACCAAGAGCTGGGGAACTGAAAAGAAAAAAGAAAAAAAAAAAACTGGAGTGTGCATGTATACAGCAGTCGTCATATTCCCGAAGAAAACCAGGAGTTTGTTTTCTTCTCTATTACCTCACGATTATAATAAAAAGAAAACAAACCAGCAGGTTAAACAAAATCAGACACTAGATTTAACCAAACTAGATTTAGTTATTTTGCATTTAAAAAGTGCAAAAATAACAGAAAGTGTTTCCACGTAGTAAACATCCAGGTCACCAATGAGATCAAGAGTTTTGTTTTTTTTTGTTTGTTTTTTTACGAAAGAGGGAGAGAACAATTGCAAACAACAAGACTTAACAGACAAGAATTTTGGGTGATTTGTTGGCTTTAGATAAAATTTTGTTGTATTTAGTAATATCTTCTATTTCTGAAAAGATTGTGAAGCATTTGCATCCAGAGACATGTTCCACGACAAACGCAATGACAATATAGAGAACATCCCAGCTACAAGGAGTTCAACTTTATCTATATGTTTGAGCCAGAATAAGACTCTGATGCCGAGGCTAAAACATGGGCTGGAGAGGATACAACTCATTCATGTCCCTTCCTGAAGACTTTGATTTATTTCCACATATTTCACATATTCACTACTACGTAAATCATGAAGTTGGCTTCTATTGCCTCGGTTTTGTAAAGAATACAAAACAATCCGGGATTGTTTAACTCCAGTCCTCTCTAGAGTAATTGTTTAGAGATGTTTAGATGTGTGTCTGGTCCAACACACCTGAATCATATGACTGAATCGCCTCCTCAGCATGCCGTCATATTCCACAGAGTCCTGCTAATGACCTAATTATTTGATCCAGGTGTGTTGAAACAGAGACACATCCGGAAGTAGCAGGACACCAGTCCTTGAGGACTGGAGTTGGACATCTGTACACTATAAAGTGCATTGTTCAGAGCGAGCAGAGAAAACGTCATTCTGCGCGTAAATTGAACAAAGTCCTGCATTTTAATGCTTGATCATTCAGTTGCTGCAACGTACCTAAAATCTTTATGTTGAAATCAAGAATATACCTTGGATAATGTTTCATGTGGGATTAGGAAAAACTTGCCAATAATTTCTCGAAGTTGTGGCAGATAATGTGATTGTTTTGCAGATTAGGGTGGGATATATGGTAGTTATTTGAAAATCGAATCTGGCCATTCTGGCCCTTTTCCTAAACCACTTTCATATAGTTTTTATCCCGAATTATCCTGGAATCTATTTGAATCTAATCTAACTTTTTTCTATGAGTGCTGCAATTCCCTTTGAAATGTGCAAGAATGGATGTTGCAAGCATAAATATCCAGTTGAATGACAACTTACAAAGAAACAGTAAAATAAATTGAGGTATGTTTTGTTTTATAGATGAACTCCATGTGATGTGATATTGATTTGATTTTATTTGGCCAGTTTCTTCATTGGAAGAAAAAAAACCCATCAAAACAGTATTTTGTTCAGTTTTTCTCTCCAAAAACATGAGTTCAAAATTACTGACAGGTGCAAAGGCTGTAGAAAGGTTTTTGCAAAATACCACAGGTAGTGTAGACGAGGCCTAAAGACACACACATATATGCATTTTCTTTGGTGTTTTTCTTCACTTTTATTGCACAGCTCCATTGTTGATGAAATGTGTTGTGATGCCAGGCGAGAGTTTTTATAGGAAGGCTCCCAAGCCACACCATTAGCTCTTATTCCCCACAGCCACTCATGACAGACCAGCAGGTTACACATGTGGCTTATTTCATACACACACACACACACACACACACACACACACACACACAAATGCCTAGCAGTTCAGACTAATATTTTACAGACCTATAAAAGCAGCACCATAAACAGAAGCATCACTAATTCTTGGAGGTCTTGTCCCGTAAACCAACAACTCATCAAGGCTTTGACTTCAGTGGATTCGTGTCTTCAGCCTTTAACATGCTGTCACATGACGCAGGGTGCGTAACCCTCGCTGTGTAAAATTAGGTGTGTGATTTAATAAATGTGAAGTCAACAGTCATAAGGAATTGCTGTACGTGCTGCACACCCACAGCCTGTGGGCGGAGTCTTTTAAACACTGCGTCTGTGGTAACTTTACTGACATCTCAACTTTTTTGTTCAAGGGCTGTGTTTTTTGAGGGTAGTAAACATTAGTTGCTTGGCCTCTTCTCCAGCTGGCTCAAGGGTCGAAATCACACTTTCCTAAAACCAAAAAGCCTCCAGTGAAATATAATTCTCTGAACTATCTTATGGTAGAACTTTCCCAGAATATGCCGTTCCTAGAAAACCTATTGCTAAATCTCAGAAATGCTGCTGAAACCAAATGTGGGCCAGATTGTTTGTGCGAAAGTCAAACGCGGAAACAGTCTAACGCCGAGGCGTTTTCGATCGTCTCCGCCAAGGATACCGTGGTAGGAAATGTGTAAAGGAAGAAGGAGGTGTCACGAAATGATTATGTTGCCCGTGGTCTGGAGTTCTCAGATGAGTGAGCAGTTTTCCCTACTCCAACATGAACAGACTGGATGGTGCGAGTTGTTTTCTTTAGTCGCGCACACTCTCGTAACACAGGCACACACCACCTCAAGCTTGAGTGCCACCACACAAGAATGGAGATAAATGCACTGAGTGCCTGAGGTTACCAACGTGGCTGTGTTATATGAGTAAATGATTAATCCGCATAGCTGGATGCTTGTCTCCTGTCTGTGCAGCGGCATACTCCAAGGCCACACAGCTGGTACCAATTTGCGCTCCCTCGCCACATTGCAATCCAACTGCATGTGTAGGCATCATGGCTTATTGCAGCCGTAATTCACTCTCTCCTCTCATGCCAAAGCTATTCTTGGCCTTACTGTCTCTTTATTTTTAGATAGGGCCACTTCTCTGGGTCATTTAAATGGCCTTGATGTGGCATGTTAGTTTGAGGCAGTGGACCCGTCGTGAATCACCTCTGGTATGCGTGGCTTTACTGCAGTTACAATCTTCTCTGGGAAAAACAAAAACTGGTTCAAGTTGCTCTTAAAAGCAGCAGATGTTAATGCTCACCTGAACGCGATGGGCGGGGGGGAAAGTAGTTTCTGTTAAGATGCACTGATATCGGCCTTACAACGTAAGTTGTTGTATTATGCACACAGGAAGTTTTGGAGTAACAATATCGTTTTTGAATTGGGGAGAAAACTAAATCTGTAGTTCACAGGAATAACAAGTTCAAGGTCTGTCTTGGTCTTCCATGGAGGTCCTTATTTCTTTGGCTGAGTCTATTCAGCCTACAGAGGAAGCTAATCTTACCCAATTCTTTGAGGATACTGGTCATATCTTTACTTTATGACAAGAGCTTACACTCAGAACAGAGACAGACTGGTACATTGAGAGCTCTGGTTTCTTAGCTGTATCCTGGCTGTCATGAGACATAAAGATACACAAACCTCCTGATTTGGAAGAGAGAAATCCATCTTTTCTTTGTTGAGAAGTGTCGTCTTGGATTTAAGAGTTGACTCTCCTGTTGGTTGCTTCACAATTTAATGCATATTACCACATATCACAGTTTAATGCATATCTGAAAGTGACGTTTTGAAACCAGGCACCCGGCTGCTCGTGATCCTGCACTGAGATCCTCTCATGAACTCAACAAGGTAAAAGGGATCATTTTTAAACAGGTTCAGCTTTGTTGTAAAGATGTGGAAGCCGGATTGGCATGTGGACCAGATAACAACACAACTCCATAAGTTAATGCTTGGTAGTTGGTCAAAGCTTGCTTTCAAAGTCTGCCTATATCACTCTGCTACAAGGGCGTTTATTTTTAACTATCTCACTAATATCTGGCATTTTAATGGACTCACCTTCACTGAATCTCTTGAGACTCTGCCTCCTACATGGAAGACATGGACCACGAGTCGAGGAAATCCTCTAAATGTGTCTACCTGACAAAAGCCTCAGCCCAAGAAAGCAGTTTTCCTCCCAAATCATGCACAGTCCCCAATGGTGCCTGCTTCCAAAAAATAAAAAAAAAAGTGTAATCATCACAGCTTATAGAAGACGGTTTCCTGCGTTCTGCTCTGTGGTTACTGCAGGCTTGCAGAAAAGCAGAAGAATGACGCTGCGTCCAGAAGCAGTTTAATGCGGGACACCTTCAAGTAAAAATCACTCAAGTTTCAATCGTTTTTGATGCGGAATTTAGAAAATAAAACCCTGCAAATAAAGAAAGTGAGATCATTTGTCAATATTGTTAGAATATTTTTTAAAACGGAAGCTTTCCATACATTTTTGATTTGGAGCTTCAAAATGAAAACATTGTGGATATTGTGATGTCACTCAGTGCAAGTGGTATAATTTTGATGTTTATAAAAACAAAAAAAAAATCCTGGTTAGATTAATAAGAAACCTTGTTATCGGAACATTAATTGTTTTGTGGCATCAAAGAGGTTTCTTTAAAGATCATAAACTGCAGTCACTTTTCTTTACATTAGTACCAAAATATCTTAAAACTAAATATTTCTTTAAACCTGTCATCAGATTTCAATTTCAAATTTTTTTTGTTCATTAAGTATACTTTTTTTTTTATAGGTGATGATAAGCAAAAACACAGTGATTAAATGCTTATTTGTCCCAAATAAAACTGTGTAAAGGCCTGCTCGGATGTACGATTTTAGACTTTTTTTGCTTGCTGTTAAAGAAGCAAATCCACTTGCATAGCCTGAGCCGTTGCCAAATAGGAATACCAACATGGACAACATGATTTCTGACATAATTTTGTTTGATAGTATCTGTATAAGAGCATCTATGTTATATGTGGTCATTTATTGTTGTGGTCTAGGACGTCCAAAATAATTAGTTAATCTTTTGCATCTAGGCTTCCCAGCTGAGGATGACTCTCTCTGGCCAGCAGGAAATGAATGTGTCTCCCAGTTGTCCTGGTGTTTCGGCTGATTGCTTTATTCCTGCGTAGACTAAGAGCCACAGGGAACATGGAGCGAATCCCAGATGAGCATAATAGAGTTAATTGATTGAATAAAGTTCATTTAGGGGACAGCCCTCAAATGCTCTCAGTCTTTTTCTAATTGTTGGTCCAAGATGACCTCACTCCATTCATCTGATCTTACCTGAATCTGAGCTCCCGGTTCACATCAGAACGCATCACAGCACCGACTGTTTCTTTTCTGTCGGTCATTTGTTTCTAAATGTGCCTCATTTCTCACCAGGTGAATGGAGGTCATCTGACAGAAATATAAATAGAATAAAGACATTATTTTTATTTTATTATTATTATTATTATTATTATTTTATTTCAATTTACTGTTACTAAACACATAAAAGGAGTATGTCATAAAACATACATTTCATTTAGTTTTTTGGAAAGTCAGTATGTAATAATAGCGTCTCTTTTATTAACATAACTTACCTAAACAAAATCGGCGATTCCTCAGTCAACACCAGGTTGCCGTAGCGAATCTCTATTGTACTGGCAAACGTGTAATGGCAACCCCCATCAATTTCATAACATCTTCGGATTTTTTCTCAAAGATTCGTCACAGATCCAGGACGTTAAAATGTAAGATGAAGACTTGGTGCATTTTCATCAGCGCAGATGGATCCCAGCAACCAGTGCTGCTAAATTGTCCCGTTGATGTCAAAGACGTTGCTATGAAGCCAGCGGGGAAAAAAATAAAATAAACAGCTATGCTCTAATTCAAATGCTACAACCTCATCTGAAGCAGTACATTATTATAATTTTCTACTATTCTTCCTTTCTATTAAAATGAAGATAACTAGCAGAAAAGAGTGGTGGTGCAATCGTTTCAAGCCAAGCTCAACTAACTATTCTGTTCTCCACATTTTATGCTTTCCCACTTGATTAGGAGTCTGTCTTTTAAACAAATGGCTATGCTTTAGCGGACACTTCCTATTTCATGGTTCAGTATTTGCAGATTCACCTATCTACAGAAAATTTGCCTATTTGCAGATAATTTTGTAGAGCATGTCGAAAATATGAAGAAAAAAAAAAAGTATGCAGCTTGGGAAGCTGGAAAGTCTACACACAATGCTAATTAATGCTAGTTGACAGGCTGTTGGATGAGATGTGCAAAGAGTCAATCCAGGGATGCCATTTATTTTCACAGGTGCTGATTGGCTGTACCCCCAAAAAGCAAAGATAAACAGTAGATATGGTTTTCACTGTGTGTGTGTTAATGTATGTTAAGATAAATTTAGCGTTTGAACTATTAAAATGGGCAGTAGCTGTGGAGCTTTGCTATTCACGAGTGACTCTGAACCTTACTCCCCGTGAAAACCAAGGGTTCACTGCCCTCCTTTGAAGGATGTCTTTTGTGGTCCATGCATTATCAAAGGTTATCGTTAATCAAAGACCAACTAAAAAACAGCCACGTTGGGAGCTTGTAGCCAGAAATAACTGTACTAGAGGAGCAAGAATGGCTGCTGTAAAGTGGTACGAGATTTTTTTCAACATAAAATGACACAGCCAACATTTTTCATTTTTTATTTGCTCAAAAAGACATCTGAACCAAAATCAGGTTTCCACTACTATAATGAAATCCTATGAATTGGTTTACGTTTTATGTGACAATAAGTACTAGCTTGAACTTGAAGCGAATGGATTTAAATTAAGGTGCTTTTTATTTAACCCAGACAGCTTCTGTATTAAATTTAAAGGCTCCCACATTGATTTCTGAATCTGTCACTCATAAAGTGTTTTAATAAAGCTGTGAGATTAAAAACGACCCGTCTGAGTGACGAAAAGCAGTCTCCTCAACAGAATCACAAAGCCATTAATCTTACATTTCCCCTGTCTCAATAGGACCAGAGAGAGTTAAACTGCTGTATGCACTCTTTGTTTAAAGGAGTAAATGAAAAGCAAATTGAACTTACTTTGGGAGGTAATTTTTTTTTCCATTATTATTTTTGCTTCAAGTTACTGGAAACACTGCTAAACATAATCCAGATTAGACTTTGGTTCCTGGAAGTGGAGTCTGCTGTGCTGCTAAGAGATCCTGAAATTACCAATTCAACAATGGAGGTATTTTTGTATCACTAGTTGTGGTTGAATTTATGTATTTGCATATGGAAGGTAAAAGCTAATGGAAAAAAAACAAAAACAAAAATTTTGGCACTTTTGTTGGGGCCCTTCAACTTAAATAAGAATATAAGGTTCAGATTTGGTTTTTAATCTTTAAAAAACAAATTTAATTTGGTTTTTAAAGATTAAAGCATCTAATTTTTAATCAAAATTAAATGCTCCAGTCTCTGTATATTTATGTCCTCCCAATTGTAAACTATCTTCACCAGAAGTCAGAAATCTAAATAATAATCAGGGTTTTTCCAACCAATTGGAAGTTTATTATCAAATGGTAAGAAAAGATATTAAATGGAAATTGTTTAAGACAGGGGTTGTCTCCTCTGAAGTGGACTGCCCAAGACTGAAGAGTTAGACTACTGCAAGGCTCAGAGACATTGCTAAAACCAAAGAGCTTTATCTTGTACTCTATACACTTAACTTAATATTCATAACTGGACAATTAAACCTGATTTGCTGTTAAGAGTTTCCAGCAGAAAGATTTCTGTTCTCTATTCTTCACCTGACAGATGACCTCACACTTCTTCCCAATAAACCACAAGACCAAGGCCGAAGCAGAGATGCTTGGAAATACTGCACAGCATCATGTCGGATGTAAACAAACTACAGCAAAACCTTTCATCGCAAACACAACTTACCATTTGTCAAGCACAGTGGCGGAGAACTGATGGTTTGAGTTAGATTTCAGACAAAGAGCCTAAATATCTTACATCAGACACAAACAATGAACTACATATGAAAAGTATTGTAGAGTCAAATTTGGGTCACCTCTCTGACAACTTAGCTCCGTCTGAAGTGGGTTCTGTGCAGGACCAAACGCAACAGCAAATCATAGCTGGGAAAATACAACTGGGTTGCTGAAATTGTCCAGGTAGAGTCTAGATCTCAATCTTAAATGTTGTGGTAAGGCAATGTTGTAAAGACAAATGATAAATGATAAAGCAATATATAACATGACTACTTGAAGTTCAAGTTCACATTGAATGCAATAATGGCACACAATTGGAAGTACACTATAAAATAAACTGTAAACTTGTAGTCTACGAAACACACACATTTTGTGTATATATCTATCCATCCATCTTCTTTACACCCTTGTCCCTAGTGGGTCGGGAGGTACTGGTGCCTTTCTCCAGCTACGTTCCGGGCGAGAGGCGGGGTCACCCTGGACAGGTTGCCAGTCTGTCACAGGGCAACACAGAGACAAACAGGACAAACAACCATGCACACACACACACACACACACACACACACACACTCACACCTAGGGACAATTTAGAAAGACCAATTAACCTGACAGTCATGTTTTTGGACTGTGGGAGGAAGCCGGAGTACCTGGAGAGAACCCACCCATGCACAGGGAGAACATGCAAACTCCGTGCAGAAAGACCCCTGGCCCGGAATCGAACCCAGGACCTTCTTGCTGCAAGGCAACAGTGCTACAAACTGTGCCACTGTGCAGGCCGTGCATATATCTATCTCTCTTCAAATTATACAGTGGAGACAATTGGTAATGTGTGCTTATAATTGCTAGTTTGGTTATTATTTCAGGAAAATATGTGGTGGGTTAAGGGTTTAAAATCTTAGTTTTTAGTTCAGGAAAGGTAATCTTTACAGGAGGGAATCCAAATACCTGAATCTCCACAGCCAGTCGGCTCTGCTTCTACTTATTCTTTGATAAAGCAACATGTGCTCACTGTACCAGTTTTCTTTTGTAAACAATAATGAAATGCTAACTTTATCTTTGGCTTTTAAAGCCGGTTAGCTTCCTACTCTATTAATCTCCACTCTGACAGTCACTAGAGTATTTATGAAAAATTGAGGTGGTTACCAAAAACGGTAGCGCATGTTTGCTTGAACGGACTCTCATTACCCACAAATACGTATGATGCTTCAATAATTTCAGTGTTGGTACTCAAATCAATGCAGTTGGTATTTTTAGAAAATTTGCACAGGTTTGCCAAGGTTTTCCTGTTTTGTTGGCATAGCATTTTATGAACTTCAGCGTGTTTTAACAGATTCATTTTGATGAGATTGCGCCTGACAGAGAGATCGGTACGTACTGTCAGAACCAGAAGTCCTAGGGTAATTAAAGAATATGAGCTTTAACATGCCAGTTAGTCAGCTTCCAGTGCGTGCAAATATGAGCTGTCAGGCCAGGTATCTTACATTCCATCGAGTGTGTTTTAAAACCGAAGGATGTCACAGATGATTAATTGGACCTCAGGAAATGGCATCAGCTTGTGATAATTTGGCTTCTTATTTTGGCGCTCAATGAATATAGACTACTATGCTGAAATAATAAATGAAGAAAATTTATCCAAACCCTTTGCACAAAAAAAGAGGTATCCGTTCAAACGGATAATTGTGAAAGTTTATTCATTATGTTTTATTTTATTTTAAATTTAGTATTGTAATAAACTTTAAATTGTAAACCTTGTTCACAATTTATAAATGCACCAATGGCATTAAAGACAGCCACATGGAAAGACGCACGTTGTCCAGGTTACATTGGGTTAAAATATCAGTGGCATTGACTTTCAGCTAAATGGGCATGCTTAGCAGTGATTGGTTCTTTAGAAACTATGGCACCAAAATTATTCATACTGCTAAAGCTTTTGCAGGACATCATCCATCCATCCATTTTCTTCCGCTTTATCCGGGGTCAGGTTGTGGGGGTAGCAGCTTCAGAAGGGAGGCCCAGAATCCCAAGGCGTTCCCCGGCCAGCCGAGAAACATAGTCCCTCCAGCGTGTCCTGGGTCTTCCCCTGGGCCTCCTCCCGGTGGGAGCCACCTCAACTGGCTCCTCTCGACGTGAAGGAGCAGCGGCTCTACTCTGAGTCCCTCCCGGATGACCGAGCTTCTCACCCTATCTCTAAGAGAGAGCCCAGACAACCTACGGAGAAAACCCATTTCGGCCGCTTCTTGAAGTTAGGTGGGTAGAACTGTCTCCAGCATTTCAATGTTTACTACCAATTCACTCCAGGTTTAAATAAAAAGCAGATATTTCACAAAGTATGGTATTCTGGTTTTGACTGAGTGAGCAACACCTGTTTTCTACAGGAAAAGGGGTTTCCTGGACTGTCCTGCTGAGTCTTCTCGCTACCATCTCTATTTCCAACCAAATTGATAGTAGCTTGAACAAAAACAAAGAATCGGTCATTCTGTGCACCCTGCGGCAAACGCACACGCCAGACTAAAAATCTCGACACCCTCAAAATTAACACTGTAATCTTGAAAGATTCAATGTGAAGCCCTGGATCTGTATGTCTCAGTTGTTTTTGCTTTTCATATTTTTTTTCACATTTTATATGTAAAAAAAACAAAAAAAAACTGCTAAACAAAAATCAATATTAAGGAATCGTAATGTCCTATATCTTGCTGAAAAGTTCATTGTAAGTTAGTTTTGTCTTATTTCAAGGGTAGTAACCGATAGTTAAGGTAGTGCAGGGTCACAACATATTTTTTGCACTAGAAGCTAGAAAAAAAAAATACTTGGTAAGATTTTGTGCTTTTGCAGGCACAATGGTGAAAATACCATTGTGTCTTGCTGCTTATTAAGTGAAACAAATAATGTATTTTACTTCCACAAGCCAAGTTCTTCCTCAGCCTTGCCACAGTATTAAATTGGTTCAGGAGCCATTGGTCCAAGCAACTGCATTCCCCTAATTAGAGAGCTTTAACTACACTTTCCCTCTACAATCCATCAAACTCTGCCTTTGACTTGACTGACAGATAAACATCTTAATGTAGAAGGCATTAAAATACTGGCCTGGTATCCAAGTCCTGTCCACAAACTTAGTCAATGTCCAATTGCACTACTTTTATGCTCATATCATCCAATTAGGTCTAATTTTTCAAGAAAAGTAAACACTGTAAAGGACCTCAAGGCATTTAAGATTCCTATCAGGAGAAGCAGCGATCTGAGTCCGCTGGCTTTGCTTTCTACTGAGTACGAACCAGCCCAAGCACTAAAGCACTTTATGTGGTATAATGGCATTTATGCATGTCTCCTGGTTCGCTGCAGTGATTTATAACTGTTTTGTGGGGTGGAAGAAAAAAAGAAGCACTGATAAATATAATTTGTTAAAACCAGTTTTTCCACTATTCATCACCGTACTTTGGGTAATTGCGGCGCGCACAGCATAGGAAACATTCCACGGGGGGGAGCAGAGGAGGGGGTAGATGGACCCAGCATCTCTCCTGAGCTGCACAGAACCATCCTCCATTAAGGCATGTGTTCTGATGAGTGATTCAGTGTGTCTATATTGAGCAGGAGCTCGAAAACAGTGACATGAAAAAGCAGCTGGCAGTGGCTTCACAAATCCCACATCAGGCCCGGAGAAAACCATAATCACCACTTTCGTTTTTTTAGCCTTGTTTATTTCAGAGGCTGGGGTTACAATTAAGATCATTTGCCTTGCAATTACTGTGTTAAAAATAATAAAACAATCTCAACTTACCTAAAATACCTGCATTTTGTGTAATGATTCAGAGCATGCAAATTGAAATTGCAACGTTTGGACATTGTCAAGGGGCTGTGTGAAGTGGTCAGAGTAATGGAACTATGTTTTTCTGGATGTTTGTCCGCCTGTGGATTGCTAGGACTTTTGTCAAGATTCAGCCAAACCCGGGCGACAATTAGTGTCCGACCTTCAGAGGATAATTTTAGCTGAGTGAATGCATAATGTCATGATTTACTACGAGGATTAGCTTCTCAGCAGCCACAACGTAACTGAGGAACGTCTCCCCAAGGCCAGTAAATAAATTCCGCTGTCAGTAACGCATGCTGTACACCGCACCACTTACTCTAATTTTCCCAATAAAGTCACACAGTTCAGCCAGTCTCTGCCCTCCAGCCAGGATCTACTCGAAAAAAGAAAAACACGTTTTATAGACAATATGATGGTGAGCGGTTTGGTTCAAAGACCAGACCCACACAAACATTTCCATTGTAATGCGCTCTCACTTGTATGCACCATGCGGTTGGTCTGCCATCATATAAAATACGCTTGACAAGCCAGTCTTATTTACGGTGCCTTGCAAAAGTATTCATACCATGTTAGCCTTCTTACGTTTTACACATTTTGACACATTACGACCACAGGCTTCAGAACTTTTAATTGGAATTGTAAAGAAAAATGATGCATGATTTTCTTCTTCTTTTTCTTCTTTTTTGTTTCTTTTACAAATACATTTTTACATTTACATGTTTACAATACATTTTTACACCCATTTAAAATTTACAAATAACACCCTAAAAATTCAGCACAACCACTTAGCTTTTTGATAACTTTGCCTGTTTGCAATTTAATCTCAGTACGAATCCAGCTGTTAAAGCTGCAGAAGTTTCAATGGAAAACAGAAAGCGAACAAACAGGATCACGAAGTTCAAGAAACACATGAGAAAGCCGCGATTCACTTGTGGCAAAGTTTGAGGCAGCAGGGTTAATCTGTAAAACAATATCCCAAGCTCTGAACGTCTCAGAGAACGCTGGTCAATCTGTCGTGTGAAAATGGAAAGAAGATAGATCAGCTTCAAGCATGCCAGAGGAATTAGTGTTCAGAAAAACTCTGACGGTCAGGCTTGCAACTCTGGAGAAGATGCAGAGATCTCCAACCCTCAGTGGGAGACAGTGTGAACAGAACAGCATTAGTCGTGCACTCCTTGAGTCTGGCTGTAATTTGTTGCAAAAAAAAGGCAATCAGAATTCCTGCTTAGGGAGAGAGCAAACACGAGGAAGAAGATCTCTGATCAGATAGGACAAAAATGTTGCTTTCTGGCACAATGTAGGCCAGAAAATTGTCTGGCTAAACAGTAACGCTACTCAGAACCATGTTTTAAACACACTTTGAAACATGGTGGTGGCAGCATTATGATGTGGGGATTCTTTTCTTCAGGAGTGGCAGAGAAGCTCGTCAAAGTTAATAGGAAGATGGTAGGAGCTGTAAATAGAGGGCAATATTGGAAAAAGAAAGTTGTTAAGACACTGAAAAAGACTGCAGATGTGGAAATTTACCTTCCAGCAAGACAATGACCCCGACAGCTTGAGAATCGTTCAGAGGGTCTAGACTCTCAGCTATTGAGAAATGATTTCTTCCTGGAGGTGTGGACTCTGTTGAAGTTTTAAATGATTTGATCTGATTTTACCCAATTGTCTGTTTGCCTGTGATATCTGTAATGTACCAGCTCGATGTACAATGTAGCTTACCGGAACGTAAACAACCCTATGCGGCGTACGACCATAGCATCTTAGCCAGCAAATAAAAAATGTCTCATACATTCCTCTGGCTCCACCTTTATTTGCTCAAAATTTTTGAAGCGTAGTCACAGAACTTGAAGGGCTTCGTTCACTTCCTCCACTGCCGTTGCCAAACTATAACCGAAGGCAGACGACTACGATCCCCAAAAACGGCGTGGAAAACGGAGGCAAGTCATTCACAACTCCTCAGTCTGTTCACTGATTGGCTGTTTTTGAAATTCAACTCAAATCGAGCTCGTTGGAGGAGAAATCCCAGATGGAGCGCTGATGGGGGATGAGAATTGAGCAGAACTGCAGGATACAGTGGATACAATTGCGCACTGTTTTGTGTTGGTCTATCACAGGGGTGCCCAAAGTCGGTCCTCAAGGGCCGGCATCCTGCATGTTTTAGTTCTCTCCCTCGTTTAACGCACCTGAATCAAATGATG
>CAEFZX010021651.1:0-25324 GCA_903066825.1 Alfaro cultratus
AGATATATATATATATATATATATATATATATATATATATATATATTTTTACCATGACTGTAAATCTCTTGCACCATAGATGTGCAGTAATCATTCATAAACTTTAACAGCACTGGATATTCTATTTAGCTCAAACTACACAAGTCATTACAGAGAACATTGCAACAAGGCAAATGAGAAGATAATGTCCAAATATGCAAAAATAATGGAGTCCACATGAATACATTTCCTCCTTTGAGGAAACTGACTTTTTAGTTAAGTCAATGTTGATACATGCGTGTAAAACCTAACACTAAATGACTTCCTCTTGTACATATTTTTAATATTCAGTGATACAAGTTGGTCGCAAACAGCTGAAATATCGAAAAAGAAAAATGGAAGCATATCCACAAGGACTGAGGTTCAGTTACTGTTTCAACACAAACCAAACTCACCTCCATCACACGAGCCGAGAAAGGCTAAAAATAATTCCGTATAAATAGCGCACAATTCCCCCTTCCACTACTGGCGAATGTTGATACTGGTTGCTTAGCAACATCAGTTCTCGCGGGATTCAAAAGAAAAGGGGAAAAAAAGATCGTCGGGGCCGGTTTCCTAGCAACCGCTGATCTCGCGAGAGACCAGTCATCAAGACACCTTGAAACGAACACATGAATAGATTCAATTTAATATTTATTTAATGTTTCCTCTAATAAAAGAGTGAATGTTTAGCCGAGTCCCAACAGAATTAGCTGGATCGGTTTGCAGTAGAAATTGACCCAATCAGAGGAGCTGTGCAGCTTAAAGCACATTAAACATGACGTTTAAAAGTAAACAAAAGTTTTCTTGTGACATTATGCGTTGCCATGGAAAAAGAAAGAAAGAAAGAAAAAAACAGCACCAAACCCCCCAAACATTTCATTCTATTTAGCTTGCATTGATTCCTGGAGGTTTCCTTGTTGAAAGTGATTTCAATCTGTTTGCTCCTTGACCCATGCCTGGTCCAGAATCAGAAAGCAGCCTCTCTGGAGACACTGAGGTACGTGACTCACTTTCTCTCGCCCTCTCTGTTTGATAAATGTGAAATAACAAATGGAAAACTAGAAATGTACATTTTCAAAGTTTAAATGTTTGTTGTTGGGTTTTTTTTGTTTTTTTTTACAATTGACATTTCTGGGTTTAGTTTAAATAAGAGCAAAAGCAAAAGAAATGAGGTAATAGGTGGACAGTTTTATTAGCATGAACTAAAGTAAAAATGTACAACTGGGTAGGATCGTGAAGCATGTTGGAGGAGAACTGTTCTCTTTTTAAAAGTCGAAAAATATAATATAGTAAAATACAAATTACTTGTCATTAAAATTCAGGGTGACTTCTACATTTTTATACTGCACAGATTTTTTAGAAACAAGAATTTGGGGCTCAAGTATAAATTATTTTAAACTAAATATATATTTCCTATGAAAATGATATATTGAGACTGTAATGTAATATACATGTAAATGTACCCTTGTGTTTCATTTTTTTTCTGGATATTTGATCCTCTTCCTTGAAGAATTATTCATTAAAGCTGATTGATAATCTGGCCCGGGTCCAGCTCAGAATTCACATTTTAAATGACATTTTTCAGTTTTCAGTAGCATAGCAGACAGGACTTTGAGAAGATCATTTCAAACAGTTACTGTCAGCCTGTTTCATCCATTCCAAAACCCGCCTCACCAAGTCATCTATCTGCTGATTTAAGAAATAGTTTTGGATTGTCAAGGTTGTCAGAAGCAAGCTGCAGTCTAGTGTTGATTTTTTTTTTATGAAAAGTATTTATGTATGCTGATGGTAAAACTGGCTTTCCTGTAAACTGTGTTCCAAGAGTTTCCAAACTTTGCCACAAAGAATATAGCCATCGTTGTAATAGTTACAGCAAAAATTCACACAGGAAAATGATTAAATCTCCCATAAAATATATTGTATTTGTGTTCCTGATAAGTGGATGTAAACTTGCTACTAAAACTTTGGTGTGAATTTTACATTCAAAGGCACCAGAGGACCAAATCAATGGGGATGGTTCTCATCAGTCCTGGTTTATCGAGATCGGAAAAGCTAAAAAGGCCAAACGGGCGGCTCTGATCCAGAGCGTCGACAGACTGTGTGCCTCACAAACAGCCCGCAGCAAAGCTGTCCTGGAAAGACTGCAGGACACCTTCCCTACACCTCAGCTTCCAGCAAGCCTCTCACCACTCCCCGAATCGTCACCGAGAGGAAAGAAGGTCAAGCACACTTTGAACGTGAAGAACAAAAGTAGCCAGACACAGGACACCAAGCAGATATGTTATGAGAAGGATTGCGTGTTTCAGAAGAAGCAGCTTCCAGGTGGTCAGGCGGCGGCACAGGGTGGTCCACTGCCCAACATTACAGGTGAATGCGGAGACATGGGGGAAACCCTGAGCCCTGTAGACGCACACTGGCCCAGCTCAACCCTCACCCCAGCTCCTCACCCGGGACCTAAACCCAGGAGACAGTCTCGCCTCCCGGTGATAATAGGCAGAGCAGGTAAGATCAGATTATGGACTGAAGACAACTTCTTTCATGTAAGAAATATCTGACATTTTTTATGTTACATTTTATCAAGGAAGGTAGCGTTTCTGTTTTTTGTTTTTTTTTTTCCTGAAAAGACAAAGAAGCGTCAGGATGCAGACTTCAGTCAGCAACAGCTGAAAAGGAGCCGTTGCCACAAAGACTGCAGCGCCACGTCGACCGCACTGGCTCACCTCAGCCGCTGACCTCTTCGAAGAAGATGGCCATCGCCGCAGCACAACCTGCGGAGCTCGTCCCGACCGACAGAACAGGACCTCTCCAAGAGAAAGCTCTCAGTCCTCCAAAGTCCGACAACATGGCAGGAAAGACTAGATTCCCACCCTTGACCGACACGTCAGAGAGCGCGCCCCCCTGGCTCAGACAGCTCAGCTCCCACAACTGGTATGACAGCAGCAACACTACCAAACCTCCACAGGGAGATTATTCTACACAGTTTATATTCTAAACCAGTGTTTTTGAAAGTGGGGGCCATCAAGGGCCGCTAAGTGTCTTTAGGTTTCCCAAAAGTTAGTTCTGTTCGGGAGGCCTTGGCATGGACAAGTTTGGGAACTCCTGCTAAAACCTGTCGGAAACAGAGTTCTGTTGTTGGAGCAACAGCCTAATAATCTTCGTTCAAAACAGGGAAAAGAAAATGGATGGAATGAAATGTGTCGCAGATCTGGCACAGCACCATCCAGAGCAGCTGAAGACCAAACTGCACGAAGTCTGCCGAGTCTTGACAGAGGAGGTACAGACATGTTTTCACAGCGCTGGTCTTGGTTTCGGTTTTCTAACTACAAAGATGTTTTCTTTCTGTTTTATTTTTTTTCTCCTTCGCAGGTTAAAATCCAGCGTCCCTCTTTAGCCGGCGCTGTTATTGACACCATAGCAGAGCTCCACACTCAGCTGGGGAAGTCAATGGACGCCGAGGTAGAAAGGACCAGTGACGCTCTGCTGCTGAAACTGGCACAGACCAACAACGAGTCTGTTCACCAGAGAGCTAACCTGGCCCTGGACGCACTGGTGACGGGCTGCAGTCCTGCTAAGGTTCTGAATGTTCTGCTCAGCACAGGCCTGAGGTAGGAGGAGCTTGGATGTCTAAAGAAGTTCATATCAGCATCACATGGAGATATCTTTCTGGCTTTGTCCTCCTTTAGTCATCACTGTGCTGCAGTGAGAGAAAGCGCGGCGCAGCACATTCACCAGCTGAAAAACGTCACCGGAGATGATTACATCCTGAAAGCAGGAAGGAGGTTTTCAGGAGGTTTCCTTATCGCGGTCAGCAAGATGTGTGTGGACTCCAATCCTGAAGTCAGGTTTGTTCTCAACTGGAAGAAATGCTGACTATGTAATAAGTGTCAGTATCTTAGCCACATTCTGTAACTAACTGGGAGCTGTATTGCTGTGCAGGAATCATGGACAGGAAATGCTGTGGGAATTTGCTCAGCACACAGAGTTTATGGTCCAGTGGCAGAAGGCTGTCCCCGCTAAGGCCAGGGCTCAACTGGTCAAACTTTTGAAGAGGATGAGACGGCAAAAGGTGGTTCCAGCTAACAGTCAAACTCCTTTCAACATTTTGGCCGCACTTTAATCTGTAGAGCGCTGCAAAAACATTCTGTTCAAATAATTTGTTTTTATGCAGATTTGTTGGAAATGTCGCCTCAAAACGCTTTAGAAGACGAATGCTTCCAGTTTACATGCTGCTAGTCTAATCCTGACTCATGGCCTGATCTGAAGTCAGTTCTAGTTCGACTTTAAATGTAAAACAGTGAAGTCAAGTTCAGTTTTCTATCTAATCTGTTTGGCCTCTTCCAAATGTTGTTGAAGAAAGTTCGCATTAAGGTTTCTAAAAACAAACATTGATGCCTTTATCTCACAGACCAACACAAAGTTCTCATCACTACTTTGAATACTCTCAAAGGTCTTTTCTACCCTAAAATGTTTTTCTCCGGTTGGCTTTTGGATATTCTCTGCCACTTGTCGCCTTCACAGGTAATTTAATTAATAATAAAACCTGCGTGTAAATTAATGGCAGTTTAAATCCAGCCGTTCTAAGAAAGCTTCTAAAGAAGATGGGTAAAAAAAACATCTCAGGCAAACAAGGTCAGTGTAGAAGAAGTGGAGCAGGTCATAAATCCCTATTTACTCTCACTAGACGCGGTTTCATTGTGTTGTTATAAGTCAATGTTTTAGTACTGAGATGCTCGATTCTGTACTCTCATTTGCAACTAAGCATTGTGTTACTGTGCAGGCTCAATGGACAAGAACTGAGGTAGAGAGTTGTCCAGCAGATGGCCCTGTTGAGCAAGGCTGATCCTGCAAAATGAAGACGGCTCCCTTGAAAAAAAAAACAAAGTCTGTCTTTTAATTGTACAAGACTGTTCCAGGGACAGACAAGGGTCCAATTAAAAATTATTCAGAGAAGACAGTGACAGTGGAAGATGGTTTTCTGTAACCAACTGAACAAATGATCAAATAAAAAGTTTCCATTTTTTCTGTGTTACGCTCAAATTGAGCTTCGAAGAATGTCTTTTTTGAATACTTCAAAAGGGCACAAACCATTATATATTGTTACAATACTAATATACTATTAACAAAAAAAATATGCAGATAGGTGCTGGGTGACAGGTGAAGTGATGGTAATCATAATCATTCTGATTCTTTATTGAGTCAGTTTTCCCCTTTTGTTTCACGACCTATTTTATTCATCCTAAAATTATTCAGGAACTTCTTCATTCGTTCCATTAATATGGACAATCGTAATAATAACATTAATCATAAAAATACTCTTGAGTCATTTTGGATTTGTGATTTATAAATTAAAACTGTTGGAATCAGAAACATTGATCCCCAAGGATGAAATTGCTTGTTTGTTGTTGACAAGCTGCTCCCATCAAGTGTTAAATATTAGGCAACACAAATATAAACATGTGACATAAAGTGAATAAAATTCACACTGATAAAATGACCTAAATATTAAAAAAAATAAATACAAAAACAAGTATGTTCATGGAAGTATGTGAGTTGGAGCTTAACTTAAAGAATCTTTTTTTTTTTTTTAAATAAAAATGTTTCAATTAGAATTAAGTCATCAGAAATTCCTATTCGTTTAATAACATCCAAACATTATACTTTTGTCTGTTAAAGTATAAACAGTGCTATGTTTAAAATAAAGTCAACACTGAAAGTTTTTTCAAAACTCAATTTAAATGAATGCTCCCAAGTCTTGTGTGTGATATTACCGCCCCCTATTGGTCGGACTATTCATTCACTCCCATAAAGCCATCTTGCCCCTCACGAGCTTGATGTGCCAAGTTGGCCTTTGTTGGTTTATTAATCTTACAGTCTGTGAATCTTAGCAGGTGAACTTGTCGCAGCAGGTATTCGATTCTCAGTCGTTCAGCTGTGAAAGAAAATTCTACTGAAATCAGTCAGAAAATCTGTAAGCTGAACTGCATCCTGACCACCGTGTAAAACGCCCAGTGATCTGAGTTAATGAAATAAATCCAACAGTCTTGTTAGAAAATTTAAACATTTTATTAAATAAAAACCGATGTAATATACACCATTCTGAATATACAACTACAACAAGCATACCAAGACGTTTCAAATACAAAAAACTGTTGAATTCAGTTGCTTTCGCTTTTTAGGGAAGAGTGGGAAGGTGAGCAAGAATTACAGTAGCCATACATTCCTATTAGTGTTTGTGCAAACCAATGTAAAAAGCGTCATGAGGATGGACTTCGTAAAGGTGAAAAAATAAAATAAAATAAATGTACAAGGAACACATGTAGGACTTCAGATTTTCACAAAGAGATATTTTGAGGTACAGAGTTGTCTATGCCTATAATGAAAAAATAATGTTAGTTATGTTTTAAATACAAGTCAACTCATCTTAGGAAGACAGAACAATTAGAAGATATGAGTTTAGTTTGTTCTTCTTCCTCTTGTATTGCATTTTAGAAATCATAAAAAAAAAAAAAATAATAATAATAATAATAATGTTCTGATAAATTTTTTTTGTAACAAGGCAGTAACAACAAAGAATCACAGAATGACGTTTTTCTCCGGTATCAAAACACCGTTTTCACTACTTGCAGGTTCATCTGTCTGTGGGTTTCGGAGAAGTTTGGTTTCGCGAGAACTTTCCAACGCGATCTAGCACGAGCCGGCACGGAAACTCACTTCCTTTGACATGTTTGAAAGCCTCTTCAGGGATTTTCAATGGTTAAAATATCAAAAGTCGAACGTGAACGTTACGCTCAGCACCAAAGACAATGTGTAGATACTATTTGCACCCATCCATGTGGCTGATGTAGAAGCACTGGGCAAAAAAGAAAGTCAAGTCAAATCAACAATTTATCAAAGTTAGTTGCTTTAAAATGTGCCCCTCCAAGAAGTTTGTCTAATTGGATCTTGGAATTCCCTGAAAGGACAGTGGAGGAAAAAAAAACACCAAAGAAAAAAATAAAAATAAAAAACCCTAACACCTCTGCCTCGTGTGAGCGCAGCGGGTCGATCGGCCAAACAGCGATCTACAGTACAGTACAGGATTGTGTAGCTACATTTTGTCTGAAGCAAGGACAAAAAAGAAAGAAATAAAAAAAGCACCACAGATGTTTTTTTTTTTTTTTACTTTTGCTTTTTTTAAATATCTATATATATAGCACCAGTTGTTATAATGAAGTTTATGGTTGTCTCTTTTTTTACTTTTAATTTTTTGGCAATTTACAGCACTGGACTGAGAGCGTGGTGTAGCATTTAGCAGCTGCTGCGGTGCTCCACCTCCACTTTCGAGCAAAAGGCGCGGATAAACGTTGGCTAACTTGCACATGCGCCAGGCTGGAACTAAACGGACAGATATGGATCAATTCACGTCGGCGTCGAGAAGCGCGGCGTCTTTCACTGCAAACACAAACATTACATCGGAAACTTTTGTTAAATGTGGAGCTGTCCAAAATGCATTTGGATCTCAGTGCTTCTACAGGCGGAGAGCACCAATAGAATGGAAAATAAATCACAATTCATGCCAAGAAATATATATATTTATATTAAAAAAAAAAAAAAAAAAAAGCAAAACAAACTAAGTTTTTTATGGAAAATCAATGATCAGTATGGTAAGATGTTGCCCATGAATAATTAGGTATATCTGCTATTCACACGCACTATAAAAACTAATTTACTGTCTTTTTTCATGAGGATCTCTTTGTAGACAAAAAGATATACAGTACATTTCGGTGCACCAATTTCTTCTCTTCTGAACAACTCAGGAGCTTAGATAGACAACATATTTCTCTACTCTGTGTACAGTTCTGCATTGCTACGGTACAAAGCAACGTATGAGTACAAAAATAATAGGATATTGACTTTTACATTCTTGAAAACAAGGACCGTCCCGTTAATCTAGCTTCCAACGCAAGTGTCGTCTTCTCTCTAGGATAATAAATTGATATTAAATTCCTAAGCTAATTTCTAGTATTTCATTTTTAAGCACTCACATACAGTAAAGACACTGATATCACACCATGTTACACTGTGTCACTGAAGTAGACAGTACACTACTCAGTTCTCACTCTCAGTTCTGATGTGCATCATGTTTTCCTCTACAAAATATATTCATATATATATATATATATATATATATATATATATATATATATATATATATAGGTAAGCTCTTTTGAGATATTTACACAGTATTAAATAATTTTTTTTTTAGCCTGAATTATAAATCTAAAATGCATTTAGGTATGCTATCCAGCTGGGACGTTTTTGATCAATACTCAGATTTCTGTTGCCACAGCGATGAGTGGCAAAGGTCACCGATGTCTGCGTCCTGCAAAGACCGATGGGATCAGTCTGAATATGTTTGAAGGCTGCGCTTCAGGACAATATGTCAGATCAAACTGGTTAGGTCTTACTGTAAGGTCTGCAGATGTTCAACACGCATTAATTCATCTTTTTTTAAAAAAACATTAAAAAAACGCAGCGGCTGTCAGACGTTTGGGAACACAGAGCCTTTCGTTTAGAACGGGCCGGTCTCTAAACCTTCGATTTCACTTGGCATAAATCAATTTGCAATTAATTGTGGCGAAAACAATCACAGCATCAATTAATACCCATGTGTTCATGTTTTAATCTTTCTCAATTTATACAAAAGTAATATTTAGTCTTTATGATTTCTAGAGGGATAGCTTTTTGAAGAGTGGTTCTTTTCCAGCTCAAATCTACCAACTGTTCTCGCATCATATTAAAACCTTCATTGGTGAAACTGCAGATCGTCAAAAGCGGTTGGATTATTTCAGTTTGTCATTTTCTTTCACTACTATGTTGTTCCATCAGGTAGAACACAGACTACAGCTTTAAAGTCAACCAGCTGACAACGTCGTGAGGCGTCCAATGCGGATGCAATTCCATACATTTATATGATTCTTGTGATTATACAAAAATAACAGAGAATCACTCGGAGACAGATTCATCTCCTTTGTTTTCATTCTAATAGGAAGAAGATTGAAAAACTTCCCTCCTTGCTATTTAATTTGATGAATCGTGACTGCAGTTACTGTAGCTGCCACTTTGTGTCCAGCTTATGTTATTCAGCTAAAATCTGACTTGGTATTAAGAGATAAATAATTGGATCCATAATCCTGCCATCCAGGACAAACAAAACCTCAAAACTACTACTTAAAAAACTGGTTCTGATGCAACTTGCCCTTCAGACAGGATTTTAAAAGAACCTCACTGTTTAAATACCAAACATGTACAAACAGCGTATACATATATGTTTGCTGCTAATGCAGGCTTTGTGAAATTTGTAGAGATTTTAACTGAAGTCTGGTTTTCATTATTTTGATGACAGTTTTACTTTATTTAACGTGCCACAGTTAAACTGTCATACTGTAAAATATAACTACACCTCAATTGGGAAATTCATACGCATCACTCTCGTGTCTGCTTTGACTGCTGCAGGTTTTCAAAAGCGTCTGCAAATCCCACCACCAGATTCACAACCCCACTCTCCCAAAAGGAGTCAATTGTGACAGTCAGTCAAAACAAAAGGGAATCTGAGACACCCTATTTTTCTTTTAATAGCAGTACAATATTTTTTATTATGGCGGCAACATCAGTTTCACCAGTTTTAGTTCTCCTTCCCGATATCTCTGGAAGGAGAACTCCTTCCCGATGGGATTTTGAATCCCATCAGGACTTCCAACATCCTCTCATTTCCCCTAAAGAACTAGAAAAATACAGTTCCAGACATGGGGTTTGACCTCTTTTTTTTTTTTTTTTTTTTGGAAGGATCTGTCAGCTTTTCTTGTAGCACCTGTAGCTGATTGAAGAGCCCCTGTTTGACACCACTGCTGAAGCACCTGTGATCAATCACCATCACATCAGAATGTGAAAACTGTGTTGTGTTTGAGCTAGACCTTAGAATACCTCGGAACGCAAAAGGATATCGCCAACGATTAGCCGCTGACGAGCTGTTGCTGCTTGATCTCTCTTGACAATAATAGTAATGTTGTAGCAAGATTGAGCATTTACATTTGTTAAAACAATTCTAAGTTATTTCCACACTAGATGACATCTGTGGAGGCACATTTCCATCTTAACCCAAAACACAAGAGCATTAGAGCGATTCGTTAAATCCTAATCAATACATTGTAAGCATTTACATCTGTTCATTTTGATCATTATGCCTTATAGCAAATGAAAACCAAAAAGTTAGTAAATTTAGTGCTGTGTTACATAATATTAACAAACTGGACATTTTTAATGCAGAAATTTGGTCCCGTTTAAAAGTTTGTTCATATACTATACATGTAGTGAGTAACTGGATGGATCTCCTACTGTATGAATTTCTACATCAATACAGTGCATCAGCCTCTGATTCCTGATTTCTTAACATCAGACGTTAAGGAAGCCTTCTGCTCTCTACAGCTCTCAGCAATACACCAATAAACTTCAGGGGTCGAACCCATCTTTGGAAGGGATGCACTGATCTCCAGTGATTTCCAGTGTTTAGCCTCCCCAACAAAACCAGCTTGTGACAGCTGTTGTATGTCACTGCTCTGTGATCATCGGCTGCAATTCCTGGAGATAATCAGCTCCACGCTCTTGGTTTTTAACAATCACAGCTTATTTTCCTCTGCTGGGATTTGCAGAACTTTTAGCAGCTCCTGAAGATTCTGCCTGGTCCAGAGTCTGGTTTAGAACAACTCCTCTTTGTCATTTTTGTTAAATTCAATATATTTGGGTTTTCAGTTGCTTTAAGCCATAATTATTTCAACTAATAGAAAAATATCACTCTTTGTGAAACCAGGATATTCTAATTTATTTAGCTGTGACCTGCACGTGTGTATCTTGCTTGATCATCTGCTTTGAAGGCTTCAAACTAACAATTTTATTGTTAGTTTGATGAACTTTAGTAATATTTTTTCACTATACATTTTTTTTAATATTTTCCCGATTAACCCATGGTTAGCACTCCTGTCTGCATGTACTATGGAAATACCTTAACCAGACCAAATAAATGAAAACGATAAAGATATGACAAACTTCTGAAGGCTTTGTAGGACCAGCAGCTTAAGATCACACCAAAAAATCAAATAAAATGCATATCCGACATGAGACATTTTCACAGCAAATGTCCCCATGAGATTTTAAAGTCCTTGCACAAATCAAAGAAACTGAGCACCGTTGAGGTTGAAAAAAAAAAAAGACAATGTCGGACTAATTGTTGCTGCGCATGTCCACTGTTTGTGATTTAGAGTGCCATGTAGCAGCAGAATGTGCAGAGCAGGATGCAGTTGATACAGTTATGGCACCTTGTTGTAAATGAAAAGTCCTTTTTGAGTGTCCTCATTCTCATGCAGTCTTAAACAAAACGCAGATAGAGATAAGCAATAAAGCGCTGCTAATGCCAGTGGAAAATGCAGCTAAACACACCTTTTGGCTCACTTTGTTTTACCTTAAATATGTTCAGCTTTTCTTTGAACACAGATCGACTCGCATAAGAAGAAAATAAAAAAAGGAGCACAATTTTTAAAAAAAACACTAGTAAGTAAAACAGGCAAAAAGGTATTTCTCAGGCCAAAGAACACAGTGTGTTCTTTAAGTTTACACTGATATACCAAGGTACAAAATCCTATCCTCCAATGTCTACTCAAATTTGAAATAAAACTTTTGGCAAAGAGTTTCTCAACAGAATTTGGAGCCGTCAAGAAAAGGAAAAATCAAGATGAGATTTTTTCTCCAGTGCAAACAGCTGTCCGACAAAAGTTGCACTTGTTTAAGAAGCTCTTGTAAACGGAGCATGTATACGACTTCCTGCTAAATGTAACGATTTCTGTCGTGATGGTTGAAATGCCATGTCTCCACATCTGATTTGCCTTTTGAATGCACCCCAATGGACTGGATTATAACAAATAAAGATTGTAGTTTAGAGCAAGGAAATAAGTTAAAGGTTTTTTTTTTTGTTGTTTGTTTCTTTGACATTCCTAAAACAAGTAAGTTCTTGTCCCGATTATTTACAGCAGAGCAGAAAAGCTGAGAATATCAGCTTCTGGTTAGCTTCGGCATTTTCTGACCTAGATTAGCCGAACAGGAAATATATGGCCCCTTTAAAAACAGAGGAAAGGTACATTTTCAGCATTGCAGTAGTGAAGAAAGAGTGTTTCTTATTTAGACAGGAGAAGTCAAAGAGCTGAGCTGGTTGACTCCAGTGGTTGTGTGGTCTCGTGTGCTCTGAGGTAAAGTTGGTAGGAAGTAAAATCATCCTTATATGTGAGGCAGAGAATTCATTGGAAGGACCTGTAAACGGAGGTGTGGGAGGGAGACTGCAGTCAGTGGGAAACAGACACAGCTCAGCTTAGCATGAATCACTTAGACTCTTCAACGGATAAAGGAATAAAGGGGACTCTGGAACAACTTTGGGGAAAACAGTGTTGAGAGATAAAGTCCCGCCACTTGTTTGTAAAATTTGGACTTTTGCACTGGAGTAAATGCTCAACTGGAATCTCAAAATCAGTAAAGTTACTTTCAGAAGGGTGTACTAGCTGATTTAAAATGATGCAGAACGTGTTTGTGCCTCGGCGCGTCCCTAGCAGTACAGTTTTTAACGAATCATCCAGACTTTTTTCCACAGGAACTATCTTACAGCTACAACTCCAATCTGGGAGATCACTCTAGATTCTCTTCCGTACTACTCTTAGTTAAAGTAAACCGAGACAAACTGATTTGTACTAGAATGTAATTTTTCTTTTTTTTTACTAGAAAATGTTTAAATTTAGAAGTCTTTGTTCAGTTTATACCCTAGAGTACTGTAGGTTATTGTCAACAGCAATCTAATGATAAATGCAAATTCAATAAAACAAGTGTGGACCTACAGATTGCACTAAATCTGTACTCTGACATGTACTATTGTCTCCATTTTGTAGATAATGGAGATAAAGACATTCCACTGACTTTGCTGTCTTGTCTAGCAGTGTATTGATGGAATGGTAATGGGAGCCTGTCCCTGGTTGTGATCTCATCCCCGGGCCCTTTCAGAGGAAGGTGGCATGGTCTAGGTCCATGTTGTCCATGCTTGCTAAAATGGCCTTCTGGTCCTCCCGCGGTGGACGGCGGTACAGCAGAGCAGAAAAGCGAGCATACGGATCATGAAGAATGGGCCGTTTCTTCTTCTTGCAGAGGTAGAGCGCTTCTTCGGGCTGGAGTACCTGAGAGGTGTAGGCCTGCTGGGTCTGAGAGGTGGAGACACCTGGTGGAAGAAAATTGCCAGCTGCACTTATGATGATTGCTACAGGAGTGACGTTGAGACCTTCTCCCCCTAATGCTAACGTTTAGATTTGTACCTTGTCATCATTATGAAGATATTTCAACCAAGACTTTCAGAATTTTCACCTGTAATTAAAATATGCAACAGCTGTCTTGACTGACTTTGTCTGTACATTTTAGAAGATATATCTCTTCACTTATAAATCCATTTGTGTCTGTACAGTCATGCGACTCTAAAAATGCGCTATGACCAAAATTGCGATACCTGTTCGGGTTCAGTGACGATGATGTCAACGGTTTCAGCAGCTGAATATCAAAACGGAAGAACATCCTGAGCATTGATGAAGACACAGTTCAAGCTGCAGTCAGGAGTTAAAAGAAAACTGTGGACTTAGCCTGAGAATTTGAACAAGCGCATCTTACGGGTCCCTTTCTCTTGCTTCTTGCTGCATTAGAGAAATCCTGCCAGAGCTCCTACCAAGAAGCCTATCAAGAATGGCAAATGTAACTGGATTTAGTTGTTTTTGCTAAATCACAGCTGGTACAATCTATGAGGATAACTAAATGTTTTGGTTAAATTCCAGTTTGATTAGATTTTGGGTTATTTTATTCATTCTCTTTTCTTAGAACCTGGTCTACCTTGTGTCTAGTTGCTAGGTTTTGGTTCTGCTAGGTTGTCTTGTATTTGTAATCCAGGCACTTGTTCATCCTTAGTTACCCCTATTGGGTGTGGAAAACTGTCCATACCTGCTTTCTTTCTGGTCTTTGAGTTGTTGTTGTTCATCGTCATCTTCTTGGCCTTTCTAACACGCTGGTATCTCAGTGCATCACTCCTCTCAGACCCCAAATGGGCTCTCGACGCACCTCGACGTTTTCTAAATGAAAGCAAGAGAGAAAGGGAAAACACGGGTAACTCTGGGCCAATCATGGTCAGCTCACTGTGTTTGTGCATCGAGAAGAGAACAAACCCCCCCGCACCCCAAAAGCAGCACTATTACATGGACTAAAAACGATACAACTCATTAATTAACCTGAAAAACTTTACCCTGACATCCAGCAGAATATCAGCTTTACAACTATCACAATGTTCAATATCATTTTGAATAAAACAAATACATTTAGCTTAATTATAAAACGTCTGGTTAAAATTTTAATTTACATGAATTCGATGCATCTTGAAAAAATATTTTCATTGAACGATGTAATCCATATTTTACATATATACTGATAAAACCTGCATCTTGAATATTAGACCCCCCAGTTTATCCCTACAGTGCGGATTAAATCACTGAGTCATGTTTTATAGAGGATACATCAATACGACATTTAAACAGGTCTCGAACTGTTGGTTTCAGAGCAAAATTGTTCAACAAGACTTTCAATGACGAGGCATGTTAAATACAAAAACACTTTTGTAGTTTGATATTTACTGTATAAATGACGTAATGGCTTTCTGAAAACAACAGTTGCATAGACTTTATTGGTAAGTAGAGTATATTTGGCAGCTTGTCACCAACTCCCTCCTGTTTATGGAGGCACATAGAGTTTGGCAGCCCACAGATTTCTGCCACAAACACACAGAAAACAATTAGCATTGCAAAGAGGCCATCTTCCCACCGTGGCTGCAGAGAGAAACCAAATGCTGTTAGTAGAGGGGGAGAATCACAGCTGAGCGACAAAGCATCATCAATATGTGTTCATAGACATGGATACTGTCTACAATGGGCTTCACCATGCTGACAGGGGGAGAGATGGCGGGAGGGGAAAATGACTACTCAGGAACAGTCACATAATGAAAAATAAGCCAAAGAAAAGCGAAGCACCAGGACAACAAATGTAACAAGATCTTTTTTTTTTCTTTCCCATATAATTGTTTTGTTTTTGAAACGGAGAAGCAATATTTAGCAATGGCATGCATGGCAGTTTGCACATGGAACATGACTTTAAAGGGGAATACATTCAAAAGCACTTCATTGGGCACTTCAGTCTATTTTTAGGGTGTCGTTGACCCCTTGAGTGCCTGACTTCTGCAAAGTATTTGTTCCTTAGAATAAAATCAAGTAGGTGAGTATCTATGGCAGGACACAGAGAAATCTGTTCTGCAGTCCAAACTTACGGCTATTAAAATTAATGCACGGTTGCTTTATGCAGAGTATTACATCCCTGTGTCCACCAGCAATACGTCTCGGTTTATAGTGGGGCTGCAGGTCGAGCTAGACCTCCGTTGCTCCACAGCTTTTCAGAACCTGGAGAGAATCTACTGCATTTTCTACATAATAAAAAAAAACTTGCTAAGCATAGTAGTTGAGATTTAGAAATGTGCTTCATCACTGCCAAAAACAAGCAACGCCCTTTCTACTTTGCTGTTTTAAAAAAAAAAAAAAAAAAAACACACATACATGACGTAGATTCAGCTGAAGAGACTCATAGCCAAAGGTGGCACAGATGCAACAATCTATGCCTAGGTCATCTATGCTTATGTAGTGTTTTAACCGTAAACATGAATATGTATCTCATGAGTTCAATTTATATTAAAAATATTGTATTAATCCCAAAGAGAAATTAAATTAAATTTTTAATATTTAAAATGAGAAAGTTCTCCAGGGTTTTACAACAATGTTTGACTCTCTTTGTCAAACATTGTACTCTGAAATTTTGCGGAGGTCTACAGTGTAGAGAAACTACAAACGTCACTGTATCATTATGTCTGGAAACAGATGTCTGAATTCCAGCAGTCTAACATGGAAGTCCTATTTTCAACACCTGCCTACATGTGATCTGTGATCAGAAATTGTAAGCAGAGTGTTACACAAGTCATTTCACCAGCTGATGATATTAGAAGACATACTACTTAAAATACAGTTTATTAAATGATTACAAAGGCTTCATATATCAAAGGGGCAGTATTACGTATTTCCCAGGAATATAGTTCTGTTTAAAATCAAGTAACTATGTTACCTTCAGTTATACAAAATGCTCTATATATACATATATAACAAATATGACTTAACACCTTGAAATTGGGCCTCTGTCTCTTTAAAAACTTCTGTTTATTCTGAAACTCCACCTTCAGAAGTCATCACAACATCATTCCTCCATTAACCCTTTCAGAGCATTTCTACCAGCATGTATAGCTTGAGAAGTAGCTTGTATAAGGAGCTCAACAGATACGGTGAGTATCTGGTGGAGTACCTGGTGGTGGATATGCAGCTCCACCACCAGGTGGCTAGTCTGAAGGAGCTGAGTGGGAGAATCACGGAGGAGGGCTGCACTGTGAGCTGGAAGCTCGGAAACTATGACTCTGAGGAGGAGCTGTGCCTCCATGGTGGAGCTCGATCCAACCAGGCGTTTTGCACAGCTGAATGGTTGCCACGGGAGATTAAAGGATTTCTCAAACATGCATGAAAGAATCAAGACAAATCTCCATGTATGTTTTTGATGAGAGAATAACATCATATAATGATGTAAAGCTAAAAAAAAGTTGCGTTTACATCATACTGTCCCTTTTGCCTTTTGGCAGTAGGGGGATCTGTTATACTGGTGCTGTCCAACAGAGGAGAGGTGAGCTCAGTGTTCTTATACTACCAGGTGGATGGAACAGCATATTGGGTTTTAAGATGACTGTTCTGATGCCACCTAATTAGTGTGACTGCAGGAAAAATGCAATCTAATTAGATGTATTGTGAAAAATAATCATTATTATTGTTATTACTACAATTTTTATATTACACCCATTTTCTTTTCTACTATGAGTCATGAAAATGGTTCAAACCTGAAAACTGCTGACCTATATTGACGACCTGTATGTCTTTAATTGCTCTCTTGTTGTCCTTTTCAAAAACTGATGAGTCAACAGTTTAGTACTACTTAAAAGAAATCAATTGACAGTGAATAGGCTGATTCAGCAATTTCCCCTTAGTTTGTGCAGAAACTATTCTGTGCCATAATCTATTGGATACTAACGATTACATTTGATATCTTTGGAATAAAGAATGTGATAAACAGGTATAGGTTGTTTGGCCTAAACAATGATAAGGCTAGTGCTCAATAACAGCAAAAACACCCTTAAAACCTTGATGAATGTTGGACCTTGAATGAGTTTGAAGGTTCACTTTAATGTGCTCAAGTCTACATGGCAGGCAATTTCCTCTCCTGTTCCACTATGTCTCTATAGGAACCTTAATCTAAAGCCCCTTCCAAATCATCCTTTTGTTTCCTCATTGCTTAGAACTAAAAATGAGGTGTTGGAACAGAACGAAGGGCTAAAGTTAACTCACCAACATTAATTCTCCCTCTTATCCATCTTGAGAAGAAGTCAAAAACTGCAACCACTACGTACTGTATAATGGTGATATGGGTCTGCAGAACAAATCTGAATCAGAAGAATTAAAATTATTTTATTATCATCGTGCAAGAAAGCACAACAAAATTTTTAAAATAGCAAAATGTGATGCGGTGATATGACGAGGTGCATTCACAGCCCTGTTTATTCCACTTTAATCAAACTTTAGTTCACTTGCCTAGAAATCTAAATGTGCGATCAAACTCGGAAAAGTGAACTCTGGTTCGCCTGCAAACCTAGATCTCGGTTTGGTTGAAGTGAACTCTGGTGCGGTTCGAATGCATATGTGAATGCCAAGTGGCCCAGGGAGCAATCCAGAGTTGCGAAACGGACTTTAGCGCAAGGCGTTCTGGGTAAATACACAACTGAAACGAACATGTCTAGCACTTGTGGGAGTAATGGTTCGTGGTCTTTACCAAAGACAAAAGAGAAATCCTACAAAAGCTAAATTCTGAAGCCGCTGTCTTGGAGTTCCCAGAAGAAAATCTAACTTGCCTTAAACAAGTCATAGACTGTACCCCTTTCATTCTCCAACCACATGGTCTGAAAACACCATGCATTTTGTAGCAAAGCAAGGTTCAAGGCAAATCATCTTTTATGATAGCAAAAGTCAGCAGGATTTGAAATACGTGTTTGTTTTTATTTCATATTATTTTTTATTTCACTCGCTCAATAAATATGAGAAGTTCATGTGTTTGTTGCTGTACTACGATCTGAAAGGATCCTAAGTCACAACAAACAGTCAGTTTTATTGGGGGGTAGTTCAAACAGGCAGGCAAACTCTGCCTGCAAGGCTTGGTAACAATTTACTCAGCTTCTGCAAATAAACTTGACACAATCAAACAATGATTGATTCCATCCTGGTAAAAAATGTTCAATGAAGTAAATGGTAGACTAATGGGTTAAAGGAAACAAGACAAAATGAGGTTCACATTCAACTACTGTATAGTTCTTGACATGCAGTTCTTGTGGGGGAGCGGGGCGTTTGTTTTATTTATTTTTTTGCTGGGTGCTGACCATGCAGTTTGTAGCAAAGCAATGTCAAGACCGTAGCGGTTCGGAGTGCAATGTGTTTTGACGTAGAAGTTTAGGAAAACATATTAGCCTATTTACTTGCCACATAGTTCAGGTCTGAAGTCAGAGCTCAAATTCACAAACCAGGTTTATAGGCAGCTAGTCACTGCACAGAAGAAACAAGGGTGTGGCTTGTTGACGTTTTACTTGGTGGAACTGAGTTGTTGCTGTGGAAACTGGAGGCAATTCATAGATATTACCACTATGGAAATATCTGTAATATTTTAACTATTGGCTCAATGTTCTTTTTTTATAATTACATATAAATGTGAGGCTAAACCCCCCCCCACACCTATATCTATAAACCACAACATACAACTGCAGTGCCTTGCAAAAATATTCATACCTCTTGAACTCTTCCATACATTACCACCATAAACTTGAATGTATTTCATTAGGCATGTACATACAGTAGCGATTCAAGTAAAAAATAGTAAGAGGAAAGAAAATCATAAAATACAAGCAATAATTTTAAAAGTGTGATAAGTGTATTAATTATCCTCCTTATTCTAATAGTGTTCAATAACACCCAGAGCAACCAAAAGTCACATCATTATTCTGTGTATAAATTTGTTCTATGCAGGCTTCATATGTTTATGAGAACATTATTCAACAAACAGCATCATGAAGACCAAGGAGCAGCAGACGGGTCAGAGAAGAAGATGTGGAGAGGCTCAAACCAGAGTTCTAAAGGAATATTTAAAATTGGAAAAAGTATGTCATAACTTGAAACATACAAAGACTGACAGGCCAGGCAAGGACATCATCAATCAGAAAAGCAGCCAAGAAGCCCTTGATAACTCCGAAGGAGTTAAGGGAGTTCACAAGTTGTTTAGGAGATTCTATTAACAAGACACTCCATACATCTGGCTTTTATGTAGAAGTAGCAAGAAGAAAGTCTTTGTAGAAAGATGACCACAATAATTCTTGTTTGACATTCGCCATAAGCCATGTGAGAGACAGCAAACACATGGAAGAAGGTGCTGTGGTCAGCTGTACCCAACGCTGAACTTTCTGGACTACGTGCAAATATGTGTATACAATGAACACACCTTTTCCTCAGTAAAACATGGTAGTGGCAGCATTATATGGGAATGTTTTTTCTTCAACAGCAACAAATTAATCGGAGATGATGGAAAGGTAGATGTAGCTGACTACGAAACAATCATGAAAGAAAGCTGATTATAGTAGGACAACTCTAAACATAGATCCCGAGCTACAGTGAAATAGTTTAGATCAAAGCTTGTGTTTTAGGTCAAAGTCCAGACCTTAATCTATTTGATAATCCCAGGCAAGAGTTGAATTTTAAAGTTCACGGACAATTATTATTCAATCTGCATGAGCATGAGCTACTTAGTGAAGAAGGGTAGACAAAGATCTAAGATGATAAAGCCATTACCCCAAAGCCTTGGAGCAAAAATATGATTCTACAAAGGATTGACTAAGGGAGGGTTGAATACACAAGCATTCTATAATTAAGGGCAGGTTTTTTAAAAATTAACACTATATATCATTTTCCTTCCTTCAAACTAAAGGTTATGTATAGTTTTGCAAGACACCGTTTCTCAAAAGGTGTAAAGTAAATTGACATTTAAGAATAAGGTTGGACATCCTGAACATACCAGCCATTCACTCGCACTATGATTATGTTACCAAGAATGTTCATGATAACAGAGCTTAGTCTTTGTCTGGATTCAAACTCCATAAAAAGTGAACCTGGTACAAGTATGAATGAGCATCCTGTGATGATGTTTTTACCTAGGGTGCATTTTTCTTTGATAAAGTTTTTATTGGAGAGATAGTTGTAAGTAATTGTGTCAATTAAAAGACAACTCAAGCATGTCAAGCAAGCGAGTCCTGTTGCTGAGACCTCTTTGTCCTGATCTCTCAGACAACGCATGGCTTATGCATATCAGTCAGAATGCATAATGTACTTAAGACTGCAGAACGTAAAATGCATAGCCACTTTGACAAAAAGAAGAAAGTAAACAACAGAAAAAAAACTACATGTACTGAGTGACGGAAGGAACAAATCAAACAAAGACTCAAAGCCTTGTATTCCCCTTTAAAGGACGAGGTGATCAAAAAGTCCCACCTGCGAACCCCCCCCTTTCAGACATGGATCCAACCCTTACCTATTGCGGTGTAGAGGACCTGGTCACAACAACGCTGCCCAGATAGCTGAGATCAATCAAAAACAAAGCAGGTAAGACTCCAGGAGTCATAAAGAACCACCACCCTGCCCCTAATTCATAATGATGGAGACATTGCAGTACATGAGAAGCGGACAGGCCCTGTGACACACTTTGCCCAAAAACCTCTCCTTGGTAGTCAGACCTGGGGGTGACCTGGTAACACTTAAAAGTTTGGGGAAAAAGAGTGATAGAAAGGGAAAAGGAAGGTGGGTAGGAAAAATCTGAGAGGTTGGAAGGTAAGGTAGATTTGATCATGCAATCAAAGGCTGAGGATGGGCCGCAGGGCCTGCCAAGATGAACTCTTCTTAAAGCATCCTTCTGCTTAATAAAGGCACTTTGAAAGGCTTTGAACTAAGCATAATGATGGTGTTTCTTCTAGGACATTAATTAGATGAATAATATGGGGTTCCGCCTGTTAAGTGAAAGCAGGGTAATGCATGATACAGATGAAAAAAACTAAGATCTTATATGATGGCTGACTGTAAGGACTGTAGCTCTTAAATGTGTTAAATCAGGGGTGCCCAAAGTCGGTCCTCGAGGCCCGGCATCCTGCACCGTTTAGTTCTCTCCCTGGTGGTACCAACAACCTCTTCAGCATGTCAGTGTTCTTCTTAGGCCTCTAATGAGCCATCATTTGATCCAGGTGCGTTAAACCAAGGAGAGAACTGAAACATGCAGGATGCCGGCCCTCGAGGACCAACTTTGGGCACCCCTGTGTCAAATGAAATGTATGAATACAATGCATTCCAATCCAACTAATTATTTACTCGCATTAGTTTCAAGACTTTTTACATATAATATAATTTTTTTTTATTATTTTTAATTTTTTTGCATTTTCTAGCTGGTCATCTTGGAGACAGTGCCTCACAGATTTAGTGGGTGAATACCTCTAACTTGATGTCTGAGATGAAGAGCTGAATCAGCAGAACTCAAACTACAAGCTAACATCCCAGAACTATTGTCATAACAAATAGGTTGCTTTGAATCAGTTTGCTTTCATTTTCAAATTTTATATATATATATATATATAAAAAAACAAACAAACAACAATTTAACCAATGGTCCAATAGGTAGATATAGAACTTCAGTAGCCAAAATGTCAGAGCAATTCCCACATCAAAGCATTATGGGTTAAGGCAGATGACACAAATGGCACCCCTCTCTACATGCCTAACAGACCTACCCTGAAGCTGACAACTGGGGTGGAGAGGGCTCAGATGGAAGGATCTCCTCCTCAGTCCTCCTATGAGCTGGCATTTGCCCAAATATGCTGCTGCTTTCCATGGGGGGCGATGGGGACTGGGAAGCTGGGTAACTGGTTGCAGCGGTGGCAAAAGCCATGTGGGAACGGTAGCTGGGGCTTGTTCTCCTGCTACCCTGACCTTGAGCAGGTGATGAGGATGGGGATGATCTCCTTGAAAAGCTGGCTGTGGACGGTGGAAGCAGAGTAATCTCAGACGTCCCTGGGGGTATGGGAGGCTGCACAATGCTTGGACGTGGGCGTGGGCGCACTACAATCTCTGGGGAGCCCTCTTGAGAGCTAAGGGGGCTTTGGGTAAGGGGTGAAAGTCGAGAGGGTTGAAGAACCACCTGATGTAAGCCAGAATCCATCCTACGAGTTTGTCTGGGACTAAAACGGGGGCTGGTTTCAAACCATCGTGTATCCAGATTACTGAATGTGCTGGGGACGACATGAGCCATTGGATCAGTATAAGACAAAACTGGCACACCCATACTATGGCCTGAAGGTCTTAGCTGCCCTAAATGTGCCTCTTGCATAGCTAAATGCCTGGCTGGGGAGCCATGAGGCCTGGCCTTACTGGGAGACTTGCTTTTATGACTCTTTGACATCCTGCCACTTGGGGCCTCAAGTGGCAGGACTGTTGGGTAGGTAGGCATTGGAAGAGAAGAGTGTTGGAACGCGCTAAGGGGAAGAACGTGAGGTGGAGAGGCGTAGGGAGGATCATGGCGGGTATGCAGAGGGTGGTGTGGGGGGAATATAAATTGAGGCCCCTCCAGACTTGAAAAGGTAAAATCTAGTCCCTGCCAAATCTCTGGTGAATGAGAGGAAGAGGTCAGTGTCAGAGGGAGTGGGAAGCCAGACACAGCGTATTGTGGAAATTCACCCTCTCCGATTTCTTCAGGAATCATGTGGTGTGCAAAAGGACCCTCAGCAAAGTATGGAGGAGAGGACATGACTGACCTCAGAGGGCTGGTATCAGGCATGTAGAAAGGAGGTGGGGGATCGTGATCTCCGTGTGGTCCTAGATAGCCATAGAAAGCTCTATGGTGGAGAGAGCCTCGGATCTGTCCCGTGGCATGGAGCTGACTGCTCTCCATGATGGTCATACCTTCAAAAGGCCTGTGAAAACGAGGACTGTAGGCCGGAGGCTGGAGGTAAGATTCCTGACTGGAGATTGGGGAAATCTGGTGATGCCGAAGCGGTGCCATAACTGGTGGAAGAGGCCTGGGATCGTCATTCTCTTCATCCGATTGCCGAAATTCTGGGTAAAGGTCTGATTCTTCCACGAAGGGGAAGCCCTCAATACGGCGGGGCTTGACTGACATTTCTGCATCAGTGGGATCGATGACAAATCGTCCATCTGGGCCTCGACTTATAAGTTCAATAGGTGTAGTTGGTTCAGCTTCATGCTTGGACATGTACCTCTTGCTTGTTATTGCTCTTTTGGTCTTCTTGTATAAGGATAACTCTTCTTTCCTTCCTGGACTGGGAGGAGGTTTCCTTCCACGCTGGTCATGACTCTCTTCGGACGATTCTGATGGAGATGCCTTTGAACGTATGCTCTCCGGACTCACCTTTCCTGAAGATGACCTATGTCAAAAATACAGAAGTAAATATAAGAACATTTATTGAGTCAGAATTTTCCGACTCAGATGGTGATGAAGACGTTTTCACCTGCATTAAAAATAAGCTTATGGCATCATTAAACTTTTAGGAAGACAGAGATTTTTTTTCTGAATAATGGGTTAAAGCTTAAAACAGCAATAGCATAGGTCAGTGACAAACATGGATATCCAGCAAAATATGCTGCATTTTAGTTAATTCTAAAGTTATCCTAGCAGAGGTTTGGTGTCATTTAACAGCTTCTCTTGCAGGTAGGATGGTGCACTGAAGGAAGGGATATTACACAATTACAACACATTTCAGAACATCATGCTGAACTTCATTACAAGTATTTAAGAACAAGTGGTGGACAACAACAAACTGGATTTGATTGAGTCACCGAGTACTGCATGACCCTACATTTTCTAACAGTTTTGAAACAATAGATGGTTTTTACAATAATAAGACTGGCAAATTTAAATTAATTCAAAGGCAAGATATAAGTGAGAAAATCTCTCTTTGTTTAACAGTATCTTCATATTTCACATGAAGCCTTACAACTCCACCCTCATAATTCAAATAATGATTTGGTCAGCTGGTGCCATACGTAAAAAACAAAGTATCGCACCAAAACTTAGTGTCTACTTGACACTAAATGTCGGTGTCAGGTAGAAAAACAATTTGCGAAACATAGACAGAAAAGCATAGAAAAACACCCAGAATCAAATATAAATCACAAAACTACACAAAATATCATAAATTGAAAATATTTATGATTTTGTTTTGAATCCTAGTGGATCCAGCAACAAGTTACAGTGACTATCATTACCAATATTGTACCCAGTTGCATGTCATACACATGTGATTCGTTTTTGGGAAACTAAACCATCTGATTACAAACTCAGACAGATGAATACGTAGCCTGCTATCCCAAAAGCTTCTTTCTGAAAAATTGTGGCTGAACTTTTTCTTCTTATTATTTTTGTGAGGGTAGTTTTCTGTATAACATAAGTAGGAAGAAAACTTTAATTTTATGATCATTTTGTCTTCTTGTGGTGCTGAACATGCAAACAATAACTCCACTACAAAAGACAAAATTAGGATTTACAGTCTGCATACATCACAATATTGACAATATTTTAACTATGCTACACAATCAGTGTGAAACACAAATCCAAACTCTTGTTTGTATATTTCTAGGTGTTTATCAAAAAATTAAGGACATCAAAATCATAATTTGCTGTTTACTATGTAGTAGAAACATCACTAATATAACAGTTTACAAAAACCACTGAAAGAACTTGACTTCTTTGAAAGTGGGGGGAAAAAACAACCACATGTATCAGTATTTGGAATGGATGAAAAAATGTACTGAGGTTTTTCAACAAAAAGTGTTTCAAAAAGGACTTAAGGGACTTTTCCAAACTGAGCTTAAAGCACTGCAATAAACAAAAAAAGAATAAACATAACACACACACACACACACACACACACACACACACACACACACATATATATATATATATATATATATATATATATATA
>CAEFZX010021652.1:0-21428 GCA_903066825.1 Alfaro cultratus
ATCTTACCAGAGACAGAGAGATGGAAGCTGCTGCTGGAGGAACCAGAGATGGACTCACACCAGTACAGACCAGTGTCTCTTTGGAGGAGGTAGGGCATGTTACAGGTAGAACCAACTGCTGATCCCCATCCTTTACACTCAGTCCTGGTCTCTCTGGTTGTGTTTCTCCTCACAGTCCATCCAGCTGATCTGTTTTCATCCTCACAGATCAGAGTCACTGATTCTCCTCTGAAGAACTGAGATCTGCTGGGACTCACAGTCAGACGAACAGCTGAAATGAAAAACTGCTGATAGTTTTATTCTCATCAAATCTCAAAATTCCCACATTATACCCTGAACCTTAAACACATCCTGTTTGTTTCTCTGGCAGCTGCTTCAGGTTGTAATAATCTGGATACTAAATGTATTAAAATATAGCTGATCTCTGGATGGAGGACAATTAACCTCTAACTGTGTTTAATAATTCAACATATTGATAATAATATCAACAGCTGCTTCACTTTTACTGCTAATAATATTCACTCTCTAGGATCTGAAATGTCTTATTAATCAAGTAAAGGAAACTTGTTGAATAATAATCCAGAATATGTTTAAAACAGGAAGTTATCAAACCTCTGCTGGTTGTGCAGCTCAGCTCCAGGATAAAAACTAAAAGACAAAAATTAAATTAACTTTTAAATGAAAGATTCTTTACATAAATACAGTTTCAAAGCTCAGCTCTATCATATAAGTCATAAATGAACTCATAAAATCGTGTGCACTCACAGAGCAGAAGGCTGGCGGATGTTTGCTTCATGGTTCTTCAGAGTTCTGATGACCTCAGTGGTTTCGGTGTCGGATCCAGAGCAGAACCTTCCCTCTTCCTGTTACAGTGAAACAGGATGAACATTGAGTTCAGTATTGAAAAATGAAATGTTCTTTGACGACATCAGAAAACATTTCATTTCACTGAGAATAACACTTCTCACTTCAATAAGGGTTACCATGGAAACGTCTGGACCAAATAGCTTCACATGTAACTTATAACGTCATGACGTCTTTTCTGTTTAGTTTATGTACAACTAAACCAAATTGATCAAGTTATTTTAGGTTGGCAATACTTGAATTGTACAACATAACTTCACTTTTCATATGCTGCAGTAATTCATTATTTTGAAGAAATTGGTTTGCATAGATTTAAGTAAACAAAATCTGTTTGAAATTGAAAAAAGTTTTGCAACTGAAAAGAAAAATTAGACTGAAAAAATGTTCAGAATTACTGTTCAGATTCAAGTTTGTTTTTCAGTTTCAGATTTTTTTCTTCTTAAACTTTATATGCCCATGCAATTCCTTGTTGCCATGGTTACACATCATAACTGTCTTAAAGTAAAAAATACGAAGAAAAAAACCAGAGCAAATAATGGACTTAATGCAACGATTAAAAAAGTCATAATTAAGTCCAGAAAAAAATAAATCAGAGCTAACAGAGATAGAAAAAGTTCTATGTACAATAAAACCAAACAAGTTATTTTATTTTAAGCTCAAAAACTTAAACCTTCGCATTGAGGTAACAATGTTTCTTATTATTATTCCCCCGCTGAGCACAAAACTGTTTATAATTCAGAATTATTGGTGACACTAAGTTCTGTCTTGTTCTGTTTTTTATGTAATTAATAATTACTTAAATTAGTTATGTAATTAATTTATTTTATGTATAGTGAGGTGAGGGACGCGGCCAGCAGGAGGCGGTAGAGACATCCGCTCCTATTAAAATCCGTAGAAGAAGAAGGAGAGTCTTCCGTTTCCAGGGACAACAACAGGAAGTGGGCGTGTTGGGAGCAACGTGGGGAGGATTTGGATCCAAACGGGAGAACAAGGGATGTTTTACTGCAGCAGCGGCGGTTCCGACCCACTCAGCATGTCTAAGAGCGACTTCCTGAGAGGAATCATCACCGACAAGCTGAGCGCCGCCGCCCGGGAGATTCTGGCGGCGGTGGAGCGAACCGTGGCCGGGTACGAGGAGGAGGCGTCGGGCTTCCGACGGGAGATCGACCGGCAGAGGAGGCAGCTGGAGCTGCTGCAGCCGCAGGTCCAGCTGCTCAGAGCAGGTCAGGAGATAAATATGAAATACTAACAGGGTTCAGACTTACAGGGGTTGAGCTGACAAAAAAAATACTTTTTATTAAATATTCAGACTGGTTTTTCAATGTCTCTTTTTCTGTTCACGCAAAACTTCCCATTAACTTCCCATTAACTTCCTCCACTGGGATAGTGGAGATCTGATGATCTCATCTTTCATCTTTCTAGTGAATCTGTTTATCATGATAGAATAAAAAACACTAAATACATTATCGTCATAAAATATAAATAAACTGTTGTAATTTTTGTGTTCAAATTCTCCCAAAGGCTCTTTTTAAATTTTACTACTTCACTTCCTTTCAGTCCATGATTCATGTCTCATCTTCAGGAAACTGTTTTTCTCTGTCCCATCACAGACAGTCTGGGATTTCTCCCATTTTCTCTGGAGGAATTTCATCCCAACCAATCAGCGAACAGAACAAGTTGTGATCTAATGTAACCGCAGGCTGTTGCTCCAAGTCCTCTCCTGCAGGACAACATGACAAATGGGGAGGGTCTAAGGGATGCAAACATTTTAAAGACAATACCACAGAGGAAGAAATAAAAAGGAGGGGCTTCCACTCTTAAAGTAACACAGTTAAAACAATCACAGAGTTTTTAGAGGCGTTTCAGTCAGTTAAGGAACAATACAAATTAGCAAAAAGACATTTTGTGTAATTATAACAAAAGAGAAATACAACCAGGTTACCTTCACCCCCCTAGAATTACACAAAATGAAAAACGGTGATAAAGACACTCAGCACCAGTACAAAATAGTTGGGTTTGTTTTGCAACCATGTAACATCAGTAAAACAGCTGCCCTGCAACAGGGTCAGGAGAGCAGAGATCGCTCCACGCCCAGCGAAATCTCAGTGTCCCATGGACAACAAGAGGTGCCTTTTACACCCCCTGTACAGAGTAAACGTATAGATGGGACTGAGGCCTATGCAAACCAAGGAAAGGACAATCCTAGCCAATGGCAGGAATCATTTGAGAATTTGGAAACTGACACTTCAATAACAGGCTGAACATTATCCTTATCATAAAGCTTCTCAATGACGGCCTTGGCTCTCTTGTTGTACTGGTCACATTGATGTTTCAATGAAAAACACTGCTGCTCTTCTCAGCCATTAGCATGGCAGATCGCAAATCTTCAACCAGTGATTTGACGTAAGTGTGGTTGTGACAAATAGCATCATCATGAAGAATGTTCCGAAAAACAAGGTGAACAGGCAGCCTGGGAATCCTCCCAAACATCAGATAGAACGGTGAACTGTGCAGCTGAAAACAAAAGTCAGAGACTGAATCATCTGAGGCCATTTATGCTTCGAACGTGGAGGAAGAGGTCTCAACATGTTGCCCAGGGTGCGATTGAATCTCTCTGCAGTCCCGTTACCCATTGGGTTGTAGGGTGAGGTGTGCGATTTACTGACACCACTCAACTCCAAAAGCTCAGCCAGCAGCTCACTCTCAAAATGTGTGCCCTGATCAGAGTGAATGCGCTGGGGGAAGCCATAGACACAGAAAAACCATCCCATAACTTCTCTTCAACTCGTTTAGCAGTTTGATCCTGACACGGGAAAGCATGTGCTAACTTTGTGAAGTTACACACCAGCTCCATCGGCGCACTGGTCCTGACGTTCTCCAGAGGGGCTCTCACATCAGGCTCTGGGGTTTTACATCTGGGACGTTTTCTCACATAATCTCGCACATCTCTCTCCATGTCAAGCCAAAAGAGGTGATGATGAGCCAAGGAGAATGTTTGAGGCTGAGGACAATCGCTTTTAATGTGTCCTGAGCCGAAGCAGATAAGACACAGTCTGAACAGTAATCTCTGAATTCTGACTTTATTGTCAGAATTTAAAGTTTTTCTTAGAATTTTGACTTTTTTTATTTTGACTTTAGAATTTTTACGTTTTCCTCAGAATTTTAACTGTAATTGTGTAATTCCCACTTTGACCACTTCTAACTGTATCCATAGTATGAGTGGTAGATGCATTAACCCAGTGATTCCCAAAGATTTATTCTGGGCCCCCTATAGATTACAATAAAATCCCCCCAAAACAGAAAAACAAATCAACTGGGCGCATCGTTCAACCAGACATAAACCTTTAAACATATTTTGTTTTCAAACTCCACTGAAGTTTATTTCACACTTCAGGTTGCAACAAATAAACTACAAACCATCTTTACAGTGAAACACTTTAACTGTGTTACTGTTTTTTTTCCATTCATCCATTTCTGCGCCCCCCTTAGGGAGCGCGCCCCACACTTTGGGAACCACTGCATTAACCAGTGTTTATATTTATAGTGTTCATTTGACTCATTTGACTATGTTCACAACAAAACAGGTTTGATGCTAATCAGCATCATTAGTCCAAAAGGGAATAAAAAGACAATATTTTCACTCCAACACAGTTTCTGCTTATTCAAAAGTTAATAAGTAGAAACTAGAGATGCACTAATTAATTTATCGTCTAGAGTTCGGATTCAGGCCAACACGTAAAAATCTTTTTTTGTTTTAATTTTCTAACTTTTGTTGGCTTCAAAACTACAGCAGCTACAGAAGAACATGTTGTCATTTAATCTGATGAGTTAAATCCTTAAAAATGACAAAATCAGGTCAAATGCAGCTGTTCAGACTCTGTTGTTGTGTCCAGATGTGGAGGCAGCTGAGAGGCACAAACTGACTGGGAACCACTTTGATGATGAAGAGGAGGAGGAGGAAGATCCAGTATTAATCTCCAAGCTGATCCAAGAAGACCTGAAGGACCCAGATTATGAAATGCCACCAAGGTAACAGATCAGAGCAACACTGTTCTTAAATAACAGGAAAAACATATAGTTTAAATAATAGCAAACGCTTATGGAAATATTCAGAATTCAACAAATTAGTGTGATTTAACATTTAGTGTTGAGTCCAACATTAATATTATGACTTTATTCTGATAGTGTTACAGTTTTATTCTGGTAATATTATGACTTTAATCTTCTAGAGGAAAACAACTCATCGCCTGGCTGTAAATCTTTATTATAGAGTTGATCTGAATTCAAAGTCCAAATAAATAGAAGCTGAAAAACAAACAAAACAAATCTTTTTGTTTTGTTTGACAAAGATGATGTTATCTTGTGCAGCCAATCAGGTTGTTTTATCGCCCGGCCTGCAGCCAATCAGAGCTGACCTGCTGTCTTCCTGCAGGTCCGGTTTCCCCAGAGTCCAGACCGCCAGAAGGAGGAAAAGAACCGGTCAAACTTGGGTCAGCGACCCTCAGAACCACCTGAAGGTAAACACGGCTCGGTTCTTCTCCAGCTGGATTTTAGACCAAATTTAAAATGTTTTCAGGGATTGTAAACAATCAGAATCCAAAAACTAATAAGAGTTTAGTGGTTCTGATTTGACTCGATACAGTTCAGTTTAAAAGATTAGAGCTGGAAATGAATCGCTGTTCATTTTGAATCTGTTAGAAATGAATGATTCACTTTTTTCACTGCAATCAGCCGATCAGCTGAATTGACTTAAAATGTTTCTGCTTAAACACAGATACAAATGTAATGAATTACACATTAATGTGATAACTATGTCTGTGTTTTAAAAAAAAGAAACATTTTCAGTAAATTCGGGTCGGTACCGCCCGATACTAAGCCTCAGGTATCTGTACTGTGTTCTGTGAAACCCGTTCCTCCAGTTTGTTGTTTTTCACCTCGTCTGTTTCAGAAAACGCAGGTAAAGATTGAGGTTGGTCAACATCTCCCCTCCGAGTCTGCAGCTGCCGACCCGGTGGTTCTGAAGAGCCATGAAACCGGGTTCCATACGAGGTGAATACATTCATTAGAAAGCAGCTAAAGTCCAAAGTAGAGTTCTGTCAGAACCGCAGAAAGCCTGATGGTTTCAGATCCGTTAGCTGCTGAAACAGAAACATGTTTCCCATTTGCAGCTTTGTTGGCGCCGTCAACGGATCCGTCGGCTCAGTGGACCAGCACCTGGAGCAGGAAGCCGATCAGAGCAACACGGTCGCCATGGAAACCCAGATCTGCTGGGTGAGTGCTAGAGACGAAGCAACGTTCTGGGTCCGGGTTCTTGTTTGTTCATTTGGATTCGATCTGTTTCAGAACCAAGTGGTGAAGGTGGAGGTGAAGCAGGAAGAAGGTTCTGTGGCTCAGCTCACATCGGATCCTGATCCGACCGACGACGACAAATCTGGACCACAAACCAGGTAACATGGGAGGATAGTTAGTCATGCTAACCCTAAAGCACTAATCATAAACATTAGTTTCGCTCATGCTAAAGCACTAAACCAACATGGTAGTTAGCAGAAGCTAATGCTAAAGCTAGAAACCATGTTAAACTGCAAATTTACACAATTATATGTTTAACTTCCTGTCAATAAGTTGACCAATTGTGTCTTGTCATGTAACACTTAGCATGCTAATAGCATCCATTTGGCTAACCACCATCGACCAATCATGCCTTGTCTTATATGTTTTCTTTTGGTAAGCTTTATTCAACTGAAAGTTTGCTAAACAGCAAAGTAAATTTAATCTTTACAATTTATCCAGAAAAATTAATGTATGAGAAGCTAAGTGTGCTAAAAGTTTTCAAAGTTAACAAAAAAGCTAAAGCGCTAAGCTAAACATTAGCTCCATTAATAGCGCATTAGCAAACTCTAGTTTGGCTAGAAAGTCTGGTTTGTTTGGGGAGATGTGAACGCCAAGTGGACTTGAGACCACTAAAAAAGCAGGAAGTGGACTACATTGCAGTGCATTCTGGGTAAACACAACAGAGATGACTCGTGGTCTTTTACCAAAGAGAAATCTTCCAACTGCTAAAATCTGACTCCATTTTTGTTTACATTTTGTGAAGGAAGTTGTGTTCAGCTTCTGCAGAGAGCTTTGTGTCATTTCCTCCAGTGGTTCTTGGTGCAGCGCCCCCACAGGCCAGGAGGGGAACACGTTGCTCAAAGGGTTTGGATGGTTTAACTCAGAGAAAGAGAACCACAGCAGCTGGAGATGGAACAAATGTTGCTACTTTGGTTCCCAATCAAACTGAAACTATCAGAACTGAGACTATCAGGTGTGAAAACATCCGTAGAAACGGGAGGAAGGGTTTTTGGGGAATTCTGACCCCAAATGCCAGAAGAGTTCAATCATAACCACAGATAGATACCTAAAGAAGAGTGGCAAAACTAAATGAGGTGGATTATCAAAGCGTCCCAACAACTGCAGCATCTACAAGATAATTGAAATGTTTCCTTTGTTTGCAGCTCTCCTGAAGGTGAGTCAGATCCTGGAGGAGACGCTCTGTCCGTCAGCTCTACGTCCGAACTCGACGACCTGGAATCAGACGATGACTCCAGCGACTCCAGCAGCGACACGGACGAGTCTTTAGACGAATCTGTCGACAATAATCAGGAAGTTGAGCCAAAGACACGGAGGAAAACCGACAAGCTGACGTGCAGAGTGTGTGGGAGTTGGTACAGGCAGCTGGGGAGTCTGATCAGCCACATCTGGAATCACGTCAACGAGCCTCATGGTGTCTGCGGCGTCTGTGGAGAGAAGTTTGAGTCTGTGGAAGCGTTAAAGCAACACCTCCCAAGTCACAAAAAGGGCTACAGCTGCTGGATTTGTGGGAAGTACCTGCTCTCTAGCGTCACCCTCAACCGCCACATCGCCAAGCATGTCACAGACGCTCCGATTAATCCGGTGGCGGAGACTCGGATTAAATGCAACGTTTGCAGCAAGACCTTCTCCACCATGTCGGCCTTGAACGGGCACAGCCGGGTCCACTTGGAAAAACCACCCGCTAGCTGCCATCTTTGTCCAAAATCATTTGATCTGAAGTCGGATCTTGTAGCCCACAGAAAGCGCCACGGCGGCGTCTACGGCAACGCCTCGACGGGAAGCCTGGGCTACTCCTGCAAACTCTGTGGGAAGACCTTCGCACTGGAAACCTCCCTGAAGACGCATGAGAAAACCCATGCAACGAGCGACTGCCCATTCACCTGCCACATCTGCCACAAGACTTTCCAAACGTACCAGAACCTGATGAACCACAGGAAGACTCACGGCACAGTCGCCTCGTTTGTTTGCAGCCTGTGCAACATGAGCTTCCTGTCCGAAGACACGCTGAAGGTCCACATGATCGTCCACTCCAACGAGACGCCGTACAAGTGCTTACAGTGCGGGCGCTGCTTCAAACGGTTGGCCTACCTGGTCAACCACATCAAGACGCATTCAGCTGTCCAGCAGTGTGTCTGTACCATCTGTGGCCAGGTGAGTAACGGACAGGAAGCCCTGGAGGACCACATGAGGATCCACACCGGGGAGATCCCTGTGGAACAGAACCTTCACCTAGATCCGTGGTATGAAAACACGCCGGAGGAACCGCAGGGAAGTTCACTGACGTCTGGAGGACAAGAGAGCCACAGTATCATGTAAACATGCTTTAAAACCATCATCCTGCACACTCTGCGGGAAAACCTCCACACTGGAAACCTCGCTGGTGGCGCATGAGAAGATCTGTGATATGAAAAGATGCCAGAGAAACCGCAGGGATGTTCACTGATGTCTGGAGGACCTGAGGGTGAACCTTTACACTCCTGACTACCTGAACACTGCAGTATGTGGTTTGGCATACTGTTCTCTATTTTTGTCAGTTTCTGTTGTAAAATTGGACAGTAGAACCGACCCTGGACCCATTTCTGCTGTAGGATAAGAGTAGAGATTGATTAGGGTGGAGCTACTGGCGTCCATTGATTGGGGGACAGTGACGTTTTGTCCCCCAACCAATGGAGGATTTTACTACTTACTGCTGTTGTAGAAGCAAGATGCCACGACCAACAAGATATAATTAGTGGTAGAAATGCTCTCCTGATGAACACGCCGGTCCTAAACGTAGCGTACCAAACCTCAGCGACCCGCTCGTTGTAAACGAGGTGTTGAACCAGAACTCTGTCCAGAACTAACTGAACGAGTTTTCTCTTTAATCAGTTAAAGTTCTATCTCCAATGTTTGCTGATTGTCTTGATACGCATTAGGGACGGGCGTTTATCGTATTGTTTTACATAGTGAAAAAGTTATGCTGATAAGAAATTGGATCTGATGTGTCAATAAAACCTCTAAAACTGCATTGTTTAAATTGTTTTCTATATTTTCACAGTTTCCTTTGGAGCATTGATATGTTTAAATAAATTTGAAAAAAGATTAATTGTTTCTGTGTGCTCTTCTCTGTCAGTGGTGTCCCAATGAAGCCTGATCAAAACTGGACGATTTATTGGCTGGTTTTGTGTTTGTGGGGTTGTGATTGGACGACTCTCCCCTTCATCCATTTCATTCCCCAGGTCATTTCTGCACTGCTTTCTATTTCAATTAACTCTGGTTAAAACCTATGGAGGGCTAGAGGTGACAAAATTAAATAAAAATGCCATGAAATATATCTATTAATTAATGCGTTAGAAAATTATTAAAAACGACTGAATTATTAAATGACTGAATTTACCACAAACATCTAAAAAAAAACTTGCTGGGGTTGACAGTATTTCATGAAAGCTCTCACAATGGAGCCAGGAAATAGATACACAGTGAAATAAATATATTGTTACATAAATTTTCTTTAAAATAATTTTATTTCAAATGATTATTTGAAAAAGGTAAATTTAATTTTATTGGACATTCAATTTTTAATTGCATATTTAAAAATATTTAATAATTTAATGATATACTTAATGATAGAGACAAATTTCATTATGTAATGATTTTAATTATTTTAATGATACACTTGGTTAGTTGGAAATTTTCATGTATTTCATGGTATATTTTTAGTTTTTGTCACCTCTGATCCTCCATACAATGAATGGCTGAATGTAAATCAAAATGTTCTGCTGAGGCTCAGCTAGCGCTGTAGCTAGCAGGCCATTTAAAATATGACCAGGATTCCTCTGAAGGAGGTTTTAACTCAAATTGTAACAAGAAAAAAAATAAATTTCTACAAGGACAAGACAAAAGAAAAATGTCGGTTTTATTCCCTGATGTTTTGCAGCTTTAATTTAAAAGTTGTCAAGAATGTCTAGTGATGAATTTGCACTATATATAAATAAAATCAACTTTTGTCAAGATGAAAATGTAAATTTAGCCCATGTGGTCAAGTAATTGCACCAGGTCCGAGTTCTGCTCCCTGTGGTACTCCGTAACTAAGTGTAGGGCGGCTGAAGGAACTGGGAAAGCTCTCCAGTGATTAACTGTTTTATTTCTCTTTAATTTGTCATTACAAGTTAATTGTCACATGTAAAAGTCTGGTTGGTATAAAATCATCAGTCTGTCCCTGAGTTCAGGTTTCTGATGGATCCAGAACCGGGTTTCCTTCCATCTCGGGGCTCTGAGACGGGTCCAGAGCCGGGTTTTCGTCCATCTCTTGGTTCTGGGTCGGATCCAGGTCCAGGTTTCCCTCCGTCCGGTGACTCTTCATGTGTGTTTTCAGACAGTGGCTCTGGGTGAAGGCCCTGTCGCAGACGCTGCACTTGTAGGGTTTGTCTCCGTTGTGGGTCCTCATGTGGACCTTCAGGTGTTCCCGGCGGGAACACTCCTTCCCACACTCGGCGCACACAAACCTCTTGATGCCCAGGTGGATCTTGATGTGGCTGTCCAGGTTGGCCTTCTGCTTGAAGCGGCGGCCGCACTCCGAGCACTCGTACGGCGCCTCGTCGGAGTGGATCCTCATGTGCTTCTTCAGGTCGCACTTGAACCAGAAGCCCTTGTTGCAGACGGCGCAGACGAACGGCCGGACGCTGCTGTGGGTCTTCAGGTGAGCCATCAGCGTTCCCTTCCACAGGAACGTCCGGCAGCAGACGTGGCACAGGAACGTCCGGTCCCTCTCCGTGTGCGTCTTGGCGTGGACCTTCAGCGAACCCTCCAGCTTGAAGCGCTTCCCGCAGACGTCGCAGGCGTACTGCTTGTCGTCGGAGTGGGTCAGGCGGTGCTGGGTCATGGCGCGGCGAAGGCGGAACGACCTGTTGCAGACGTCGCAGACGTGCTTTTCCTTGACCGTGTGCAGCTTTTTGTGGGACACCAGGTGCGATTCCAAGCCGAATGTCTTGAGGCAGACGTCACACTTGTGTGGCTTGTCCTCCACATGCAGCCACTGGTGGTAGTTCAGGGAGGCCATATTGGTGAAGGTTTTACTGCAGACGCCGCATTTGAACCGACTCTCTCCGGTGTGCTTCGCCTCGTGGAGGTTGAGGCTCTGGACGGAGACGAACGTCTTCCCGCAGTGCTGGCAGCTGTGGACCTTCTGGTGGTTTCGAAGATGCTCCTTTAGCTCGTCTGGAGACTCAAACTTCTCTCCGCAGGCGCCGCAGACGCCCTGCGGGTCGCCTGCGTGGTTCCAGACGTGGCTGATCAAACTGCCCAGCTGCCTGTACCAGGCGCCACACACTTTACACGACCTCTTGCTCTCCAAGGTCAGCTTCGACGCCCTTTTCTCCTTCCGTTTCCTCGACCTTTTGGTGGTCTGGGGTTCAGGATCAGGTCTCCAGTCGTCGTCTTCAGCATCAAGGCCTGGATTGGCTTCCTCACTACCGTCAACAGGGCTGCAGAGGAAACAACAAAAACCTATTTAGACACATCTCTGCTCCCACACAGATGAATGAATCAACCTTCAGGATGCCATCACGTCTGGCAGAAGTTGAGACATTTGTAGCTCAAGTTGACCTCAATGTTTTAGTTTACAGAGTAGTTATGAGAATCTGTTTTCACTGAAAACCAAACTGAGCATGTTGCCTCTGACTGAACCTGGACCTGGAAGCTGTTTTCAGTCGTTTACCGGGAATGAAGGTCGGTTTTATCGCTCTTCATCACCGCAGCGTCGGCTGAACATGGCTCCTCGCTTTCCTAAAAGAAAATGTTCACAAACTAAATGAAGCTTCACGTTTCCCTGAATCAAACTCAACTTTTTCTTATTTTAAAAGTAAACAATTTAGGTAAACAGTCAGTTTCCTCCCTCACTTATTGACCCAGATTTATTTATCGGAGTAAAATCGATTTGTTTAAAAATAATGAAAATCAGCCGATGTTGATGCCGACATATCGTAAATTCAGTATTCAGTTGGTTTTTTAAGGGAAACTAAATCATGGAGCTGAATGAGTGAAAAGTATGATGGAGTTTTAAGGCCAGACTAAGAAAACAGTTATGAGAATAAAACTGTAATATTGCCAGAATAAAGACCCAAAGTTATGAGACTAAAGTCGTGTTAATGAGGATAAAGTTATAAATAATGAGGATAAAGTTATAAATAATGAGGATAAAGTTATAAATAATGAGAATAAAGTTATAAATAATGAGAATAAAGTCGTATTAACGAGAGAAGCTAGGGGGCGCTGTTTGGACCGGGTCGGTTCTGGTCGGACCTTCAGCCGGATGTAGAGTGTCGGGTTCCCGCCTGAGCGGTGGCTGCTGCAGATCTGCTCCGGCGTCAGACTCTGCGCCGCCAGCGGCTGCAGCCGCCGGTTCTTGGCGGCGATGAAGACGTCGAAGGGCCGTCCGGCCGCCAGCAGGGGGCAGCGTGAGCGCAGCAGGTCCAGGAAGCCCGGTTCCGACAGCCCGCGGGGGCACTGCAGGTCCAGAACCACACTGCGCTGAAACACTGACAGCAGCACAGCGTTAGTCAGCAGAGCTCCCAGCATGCACTGGGAGACAGCGGGGCTCCCAGCATGCACTGGGAGACAGCGGGGCTCCCAGCATGCACTGGGAGAGCTGGTTCTGGGCTCTCACCGGCCTTGGACAGGACTCTGGTCCGGGAATCCTCCAGGATCCGGACCCGTAGCGCCAGGTGGTCCGCTGAGCCGCTGAGCCGAGGTCTGCCGGGGCGCCGGCCTCCAGGATGACCTTTGACCTGAGCCGACCTGCAGCGGGACGACAGCAGGTGAACTCTGATTGGCTGGAGGGTTCAGAGGTCAAAGCTAGCAGCAGATTAAACAGATGATCTGTGGAAATATATTTTACCTTCTGCAAACAGCAGAAATAAAAACCTCTGTCAGAATCGACCAATCAGATGGAGGAACATTATGACATCATCTATCTTTGCTCTTATTACAGACTCAGTATCTGACCAGTTGTTGTTGTTCCGTTGGACCAGCCCGGTTCTGGTTCTGTTACCTTGATGGGATCTCGTAGTCCGGGTCCGTCAGGTCTTCCTGTTTCAGCCTGGAGGCGTTTACTGGCTCTTCATCACCGCCGTCGTCTTCATCATTCAGCGGCAGACGCTCCGCTCCCTCCACACCTGAACCCAGCAGTCCGTCTGATTGGCTGGAGGTTCTGGTTCTGGTTCTGGGTGAACCGGTTTCCAGGTGAGTCCGACCTGTGAGCTGCTGCTCCTCTTCCTCAACGACGACCTCCACTTCCTGGGTCGGCGCATCTGAACGCAGCAGAGACACAAGAACTCAGTAAGAGGAAAATGTTTTTACTCAAGTAAAAGTAAAAAGTATTTGTTAAAAAGCTTTGAGTAACTGATCAAAACGTCCTTTAATTCTTAAACTTACATCATCAGATCCGGAAATATAAAATGATGTGGACATTTTTTAGAATAAACCATAGATTATTTATGTCAATAATTACTTAAAAAAATAAAAATCTTCCACTGGCAGATTCAAGATATTTTTCCCATATTACCAGTTAATTAATATATTTTCTTAATATTACAAAATAATTAATTCACAAGTTCTAGTTTCTTGCTGAAAAGTAAAATTGAAGTTTTGTCATATTTAAAGATATTTGCAGTAAAAACTAGAGAAAATATTTGGTAAGATTTGGTGTTTTTTCAGTGCAGCAGGTTGAATATACAGAGATAAAGTACAGTAAAAAATACTCCTAAAAGTAACTGAGTAAATGTAACTAGTTACTATCCGACTGTGGAAGCGGCTCGGCGATAATCAGAATCCCAGCTGCTCTGAACCAGTAAACCCATCAGCTGTGACTGGTTTCCCTCCAGTGCACTGACCTGGCTCCAGCTGCCTCCTCCGGCCGTCGTTCTCCCGCCTGGCGCCCGGCGCCTGCTCCTCTTCCTCCTCCTCCTCCTCCTCCTCGCTCCCGGTCCAGTCCACCGCCGCCAGCACGTCTCGGGTCGCCCGTCTCAGCAGCTCCGTGATCATCCCTCTCAGATTGTAGAGTTTAGACAAGTTGAGTCGCTTCCTGAAATAAAAACGTTTACAGCTGGAGAAACAGGAAACCCGACACTGGAAATGAGTTTATCTGAACACAGAAGAACTTCCTGAGTTAATCTGTCACAATAACCAATAATCACAAGAGAAACTAAAATGAGCTCAGAATCTATTTTATTTCTGGTTTTGGTTGTTTGTGGTTTATATTTAAAATATCTTCCAGTTCAGTTTTCTTCTAGTTTATTGGTCTTGTAGAGGCTGAACTTTCATTATTATGCCACTTTATAAATAGATAAATAAAAAAAATGGTCTAAAAACAATAATAATATCATTTATGGCAGTAATTCCTGGGACAACTAATCAAAACAAGAAGCTTCGTAGCAGATACATTTATTTAAATGCCCTGGAAATTTAAACAGTTAAACATAGAGGCACTGGGCCAGGAGTACTTTCTGTGCTAAAACTAAAAATAGAGAACATAAGGATTATGCTAGTTGTAGTTAAAATAAAGATTTAGCACAGAAACACTAAACCAGGAGAACATTTTCTGAGAAAAAACAAGACGACGGCTCTGGTTGACGGCAGAGAGAAAGTAGCGTCTGAAACATGAAGGGCTCAGCCCATTAAAACCAGTTACCTTGGTGGTTTCCCATAATGTCTGTCCTTCAGGTCTTCCTGGTTTAGCCTGAAGGTCGTTGTTGGCTCCGCCCCTTCATCAGAAAGGTTCCCAGGTCGACTCTGAGCCGCGTCATCTGAACACAACAGCAGCAGAGTTTCAGTAACTCCAGTCTGGTTCTGGTTCTGGTTCCAGCTCAGTCCTACCGCTGGGCTGCTGCTCCTCTTCCTCACCGCCTTCCTCCTGCTGGCTCTGCAGACCTGGGATCGGCTCTTTGGCTTTTCAGGCAGAAACAAACACAAACTGATCAACATCTGACCATCTTCACAAAATGACACAAACGGATAAATTAACTTATGGAAGCAAAATGTGAAAATTAAACAGCAGACAGATAAATTACAGAACACCTCTTATTCTTCTTAATGAGAGTAAATCTCAGAAGACTTCAACGTTTTATATCCTTTCCATCCGTCTAAATTATAGTAGTTTGTGTTGATGTCACTCCTTAAGTACATTAAGGTCTGAAGAAATTTCTGGGGTTGGAAAACTGTTTTAAGGTCGACATTTCCTCCATTTATGAAGTTAAACTTTCATTTTCATAAACAAGTGGATTTAAGTTATTTTTTTCCCCAAAACTTTTCCAGTTTGAATGCTAACTGGAAACAGAAATTAAGTCAGAATTTCAACCATCTCTGTACATGGCATGTTAATCTCAAAACTCTAAATATAAGCTATTAAGAACATTAAACTAGGGCTAACAGGAATAAGTAATTGATTTTATTGATTAATCAAATTTGCTGTTTATATAATTGAAATGGAAATTATTGAGTTTGTTTTAATTGATTTATTGCTTATTGTTCAGTACTAATCACAACTACTGCAAAGCTGTAAAACAGAAACAAAAAACTTTCACCCCCCTCAGGGCTCAGGGCCCCATGTTTCCTAATCTTAAGGACGCCGCTGGTTCAGTATAACTAGGTGCCGTTTAACTAAAAATCCTCTTGTTGACCTTTAAGCTGGCCCTCCTGCCTCCACTGACCTGCTCTGGGCAGCTGGACCTGCGGCTGCAGCAGCTCCAGCTGCAGCAGCTCCAACTGCCTCCTCTGCCGGTCGATCTCCCGCTGGAAGCCCGCCGCCTCCTGCTCGTACCCGGCCACGGTTCGCTCCACGGCGGCCAGCAGCTCCCTGGTCACCGAGCCGAGCCGCTCCGTGATGATCCCTCTCAGATCCCTTCTGTTCATGTTCTCTCAGACTGAGCTGCGCGGAAACATCCTCTGCTCTGTAGCTGAATCGATCACTTCCGGGTCAACCGATTCCCTCTTCCTTCCAGCTCGTGTAACTTCCGGCGGAGTGTCCGCGCCAGTTTGTTCCGATGTAGCTAAACCTACGGATGGATTCCAACGCGTCCAGAAGCCGCCTGACGGGCGTCATCACGGGGAAGCTGAGCTCGGCCGCCTCGGAGATCCTGGCGGACGTGGAGATGACCTTTGGCCTCTACGAGGCGGAGGTTTGGGGCTTGAAGCAGGAGGTAGACCGTCTGAAGAGCCAGCTGGAGCTGCTGCAGCCCCGGGTGAAGGAGGAGCCAGCAGGTCGGTTATCAGCCTGGGTCAGCAGGAGCAGTTCATTCACTTCATTTAGTTCATTCACTTCATTTAGTTCATTTAGTTCCTGCTGAAACGCAGCCGAACTTTTCCAACATTCAGCCAGAACCGGTGTTGTGCGAAATTCAGTTCCCCTGTGAAAATCTGCCCCCTGTGTCGGGAGCGCGCATTGCAGCCAGAGAGGATCTGATCATTTTCACGTCTCTTCTGATCGATTTGTCGGTAAAACAACTCATATAATCATGTCCAGGTTGTAACATTCAGTTTAATCGGCAGCTGTTGTTTACAAAATTGAAAAATAAATAAATAAACGAGGTCTGCTTACGCTGTTCTGTGTTATTTTAAACGCCAAGAGAATCGCTCTTTCTCCACCTTTTGTCACTTAAGCCTGGCAGAAATAAGTCACCAAACACGGTTTTCCAACACGTTGTGTGTATTTATAATTGTTCATTGCTGATATAAGAAGATGGAAGCTGCTGATAGCAGCAGTAAATTATCTATCTATCTATCTATCTGTCTGTCTGTCTGTCTGTCTGTCTGTCTGTCTGCAGAAAAAAAAACAATCATGTTTTTTTATTTCATTGTTTCGATTGTTAAAATTCAGGAGGTTCTTTTGTCCCAGATTACAAAATGTTAGATAAATTTTTTTAACTGAGTTAATTGCAGGGTCTGTAGGTAATGTTATTTATATAGCACATTTTCAGCAACAAAGTGCTTCACAGAAATTAAAATGAAATACAAACAAAATAACAAACCAAAGGAAAGAGCAAAAGAAGAAAAATAATCTATTAATGTTGATCTAGACATTAAATAATCTGTTAATGTTGATCTAGATCAGGGGTCCCCAAAGTGGGTCCTGGAGGGCCGGTTGCATCCTGCAGGTTTTAGTTCTCCCTCTGGTCAAACCAACAACCTTTTCAGCAGGTCAATGTTCTTCATAGATCTCCTAACGATCCATCATTTGATCCAGGTTCGTTAAACCAGGGAGAGAATAAAACATGCAGGATGCAACCGGCCCTCCAGGACCCACTTTGGGCCCCCCTGATCTAGAGTATATAAACCAGAGACTCTTGTTCATGGTTGGTAGATAAGTAAGTATCCTCTGGTCTAATTTCTTTTCTGCGTTGGAAGAACAGGAGTTTAAAAAGTATTTGCTAAGGTAGTTGTTTTGTTCTGATCCCTGTTCTGGGTTGCTGAATAAATATATTACTAGATAAGTATAAGTAAGTATTATCTGAACTTTCTAAGTATGCTCTAAATTTGCAAACGTAACTAGTAGTCCACAGTTTCTAAATAATAGTAACAAAAAGACAAAAATTTCCTGTTCTGGCAGAAATTTTTCTGGATTCTAAGTTCGTTCTAATTCTTTTTCTGGGTTGCAATAATATGAGTCTCTCTGCATAATAATCTAAAAATTAAGAAGTTTAATATTGGTCTAGGTAGTGAGTACTCCGCAGTTTATAACAAGTAATAAAAAATAAACGAGGAAAGGACACACTCAACATTCAGACAAAACAAAGACATGGTTGGAGGCATTGACACCAAGGAGTGTGTGTGTTTGCTGTGTTTGTGTGTTATATTGTCATGAAACCATGTTGCTCAGTGTCCTGGCAGAACTCCGATAAGATGTTATTATCGAGGCATGTCCTTGGAAGCGCTCAGCTCCACAGCTGCATGGAAAACCGGAGGTGGGAAGGAGCGTTATGTTTACATCTCTTCAAAGAGATCGGAAACATGCAGCCCTTCCAGGCAACACGGGAAACCAATTCAGATACAGAATGTCTTCGGTCGGGTAGATTATAAATTTCAGTCTTACCTAAAGTCTCTTCAATCCATCTCAGTTCATCCCAATGATCCAAATTAGTTGGTCGTTCCACTGAACCGAAACTAGTAACTTCTCCAAGATGGATGAGTTTTGAGTCCTCAGCTGGGCTGCGAGTCTCAGCAAGACTCACATCCAACTCGTCTCTGTCCTCACCAACAGTCTGAGTGTTCGCTGGTTCGGCCAAATTCGTCACAAATTTATTGATAAGCCAGGAATCCGCAAACAGCAGAAATCCTGTTATCCTGAATGGATCCAGGGTGAATCCCGCCGGGTGTGTCCCAGCAGGACAAGAGGCTCTCCTGTGCCCAGAAAGAAAAGAATAAGAAAATCTGATCACTTGCATTGAGAGACCGATTGACCAGATACATAATTTGTAGATTTGGAGGATTTTTTAAAGAAAGACTCCAGAAATAGAGAAAAAAACAGCACAAAAACAGAGCAAGCAGGTTGGGAGGGAGCAGAGGGAAAAAGCATCTGCCTTCACCGAGAGCAAGAGAGAATGTCTTATTAATAAACGTTAACATTTTAAACAAAAAGAAATTAACAATATTTTCATTTTTAAAACAGTTTTTGCTGCTAAATCATTGAATAAATCAACATTTGAGCTCAACAACAAAGATGTGTTTGTTTTTAATCTGCTGGACGGACCACAGTTGTGTCATTCTTGAGACGCATTTGGGGGCCACACAAAATCAGTCCCAGGACCAGAAATGGCCCCCGGGCCGCAGTTTGGACCCCTGCAGTAGAACCATCACTGCTAAAATAAAAACTATAATAAATAAAAACTGGTTCACATCTCTGCTGCTCCCAGCTCCCCGTTTCATGTTTCCTGGATGATGCTCTATTTATTGATTGGTTCTGTGTTCAGTAATAATACTGATAATATTGATTATTTCTGTTTGATCCAGACGACCAGAGCCACAATGCGGCGCTGTGTGGCGCTGATGGCGGTGATGGATGGCGGGACGACGCCAGAGAGACGAGTGAAATAAGTACGACTTCATCAGAAACAGACGGGTTGGATTATAAACGAAGCTTAGAAACTGCATTCATGAATAAACAATTTAAAATATAATTCAATACACACATATTGTAATTCACTGAAGTATTTTGGTTTAACTTTAATATTTAATGAGAAATTTTTGCCTTTAGTTCAGTTAAATAAAACTAGAGCAACACATTTTAAAAAGCAAACTTGTAATAAAAAATACAACATAAAGTGTTTTTTATTTTTTAAGAGCCACAATTTTATTTCCTACTTTTAGATTTTCAAATAAAGATAAACATAAAACTTGAATAAAACGTTTGGCTACAGGATATTGATTTTTGCAAAAAAACATCCAAAAAATATTTTCCAACATAATAACAAAAAATAGTTGCATAAATAAACAACTCATTATTTTTATTTAATTCTGTTCTGGAAATGTATGCAATTATTCAAAGAATAAATATCTGTATTCCTTATGAAGTTATTTAAGTTTATATTAAGTTATTTAGGCTGCAGTTTGCAGAAAGTTTCGCCCGTTCGTTCTGTTGACAATATGTATTTTTATTTAATAAAGTCTGAAAACAAGTTTTATTTTTATTTTTTTATAAAAAAATATTTTTAGTTTAATCATTTAAAGATAACCTGGAAAGTATTTTAAACATCTTTTTATACTAATTTTAATTTCATTTGTATTTGTATATATATTTTGACTTTTCACGCTTCTTGTTTATATTTAACTTTTTATTTCTGTTTTTCAAAATGTAAAAAATAGTTTTTACATTTTGTATTTAAAATTTATGTTTAATTTATTCATATTTTGTTTTTGTAGTTAAATTTCTTTTTAGTTGAACCTTTTAAAGTCAACCTGAAAAACTTTTTTTTTATTTTAAACTCATTTTTATTGAATTTATTTATATTTTTTTTGCTTCTTTCCCTTATGTTTCTTGTTTAAATTTTTCTTTTATTTGTTTTTTAATTTATTTTTAATTTTCTTAATTCAGTAACTTTTTTTTATGCATTAACTTATTGACATATTTATTTTTGTAATGATAATTATCCAATAATCAATAAGAACTATAAAACTGGAACCCTGTGGAACGCCATTGCCAGGTTCTTGCTCACATTTTGTGCCTCTCTGGTCTCTCTGGTTCCTGTGTCTCTCAGTCATAAACTGATGTTTTCCTCTCAGGTCATCTGATATCTGCTCCTAATTTGGCAGCTTGTTGCTTCCTGCAGGCGTCTCACACATTCTAGAAACAAACATCGAATCTTACAGTCCTAAAATATAATGATTAGTATTTATATGCGTCATTAATTTGATTCTATCAACCATGTTTTATTAAATCATATGATTTTGCTAATCATATTATGCATGTTAACTTCTGTAAATCTGTTTTTCCATCTATTCTAATTATTTTGCTGCTGTTGCTGATGTGTGTCCAGAGTTGGAGAACCCTCCGAGCATAGAGATCGCTTCTTACTCTGGGGAGGTAACAGACGACCAACGTCCTGACGAAGCCTCCAGGTTAGAAGGTTAAATCTTCCTCTGATGAAAGCAGACTGTCTTTATCAGTCTAACTTTGACTTAAAAAACTTCTTTGTAGTTTATTTTGGTCTAAAAAGACAACTGTCCAGCAACGTGCTGCTCAAAACCTTCAGATGGTGTCAGTAGGATCCAGTCCAGATGAGTCAGTCTGTCCAGGTTTGGATTAACTCTGTGTCCTTTGCTCAGGTTGGCTGATGGGGACAGTATGGCGTCCCCCCACATCAGAAACCTGGATAACTGCATGGCTCTGAAGATCTGCGTCCTGTCCGACTGGACCACTCAGGAGGTACTGCACCCGACCACAAAGCAGAAAACTCAACTTTCATTGACAAACAGGATGATGGTGAAAATTAGAATTATAACTTAGCGTTAGCTTCCACTAAGTACTATGTTGGTTAGCCCCTTAGCGTTAGCTTTCACTAAGGACTATGTTGGTTAGCCCCTTAGCGTTAGCTTCTACTAAGTACTATGTTGGTTAGCCCTTTAGCGTTAGCTTCCACTAAGTACTATGTTGGTTAGCCCCTTAGCATTAGCTTCCACTAAGTACTATGTTGGTTAGCCCCTTAGCGTTAGCTTCCACTAAGTACTATGTTGGTTAGCCCCTTAGC
>CAEFZX010021653.1:0-14410 GCA_903066825.1 Alfaro cultratus
TGTCTGTTCTTGGTGTTGGATTTTATCAAATAAATTTCCCCCAAAAATGCGACTTATACTCCGGTGCGACTTATATATGGATTTTTCTTCATTATTATGCATTTTATGGCTGGTGCGACTTATAGTCCGGAGCAACTTATAGTCCGGAAAATACGGTATGTAAAAAAAATTTTTTTATTTTTTTTTATAAAAGTTGAATATTAGAGCCTTAAAGTAAATGAATCATTAACACTACAAGTAAAACTCCATATTAATGTATTTTTCTGAGCTGATTTCTGAAACAAACCTGTGTCTGAATGTCGTCTCCAGTGACGATGTTTCCGACGGCTCTCAGAGCAGGAGAGGCCACCTTGTAGTCTGTGTGCCTGCAGAGAGGAGCGATAAGTAACAGCGATCATCAGGACCATGTTTTCACAGCTGCAATTTAAGCGTGACGGAACGGGTGGCGAGAACCCCAAACGTACATGAGCAGCTCCACCAGCCTCCTGCAGACGCCTGAGTCGATGACAGCCTGGATCTTGTCGTTGGGGCCGTCTGAGAGGTAGGAAAGAGCCCAGCAGGCGTCTGCCAGCAAGTCTGGGTCACTGCTGAATAAGAGCCTGGACAGCACAGGCAGACAGGGAGACACCTGGACAGGACGAGTTTACGGTTGGGATTATCATTAGGGGCAAATCTAACGGGAGACTGAACTTTTTACTGACGCAGCAAAAGATTATTTTAAATCTCTTCTAAAGTTTCTGGACACTGAGATCAAGCCTGATGGAAAGGCAACCAGACCGGCTTAAAGCAACAGTACTGGAGGACGACATGTGGCTACTTTTAAAAACAAGTAACTGTTTGCCAACTAATTTTCAATGTCAAATAAAAAACTTCTTCAACCACAAATTTCAGGATTATTCAGGAAGATTTTAAAGCACTTTGGACATTTGAGGAACTTGTACAGAGTTGGGTCTGATGATCTCTATGTTCCACAAATAATCAAACAGCACCATGTTATATTCAGCTCCCAATTCTGTGTCATTTCATTGTTTCTTCAGCCAAAGGACTGAGATCAACTCCATTTCAAATTTCAGCAAGAAGCGTGTTTATGTGAAAGTGTCACCTTTTCAAAAGCAGGTGGAGGATTTTTGCCTCTGCAGAGATTAGACAGAGCCCAGACTGCATTCCTAGTCATCGTCAGTCTAGTAGATTTGGTCAAAAGCCTAAGGAAAAAAACACACAAACTCAGACAATAACATCATGACAGAAATATGTCTCAGGCAGAGACTTGTTTGGGCTTGGTCACGGAGCAACAACACTGTAAAAAAACAACAACAACAAAAAACGTAAGAACTTACAACAGCAGCGGTGTTAGGATGTTGCAGTTCAGCACATAATCCCTGCATACCGCGCTGTCCCCGGCGATATTACCCAACGCCCACACAGCCTGGAGAACACACACAAACAAGAGGGCCGCTTTATCTCACCGGGCAGCAAAACAACAACATCCTGCCTTAGAGCTGAAGCTGGAAAACGTGTTACTTGTTCTTGGACGTCCTCGAACTCCGAGTTGAGGAGCTCGATGAAGATGGGCACAGCTCCGGCCTCGATGACCGTCTTCGTCTGCTGGGACGTTCCCGACGCGATGTTGGTCAGGGCCCAGGCAGCTTCAAACTGCAGCCGCACAAATAAATAAATATTATGGTACAGATCAAGCTCTACATTTAAAATCTTAACATTTAGAGGTTTAATGAGCAGACCTGTAGTGTGCAGTTGGTGCTCTTCTGCAGAAACTCCACAAACCGCTCCACGACGCCGGCTGTGTTTATGACCTCATCGATCGGTGGGTTGGGCTCTGGAAGTAAATATTAAAGTAAAAAATAATTATTACAACAAAAGCAACAATTATCATTTGCTTTTTGATATATTTTGTCATGGTACATAAACATGTAAGATGTTGTAACTGCAGTTCCAAAGCCATGACGCTACACAGCGTCATGTACTCTGGAAAATATGGTGCTTACATTTACCGGTTTTGACATTCACACTATTTGTAATGTAAACTGAATTTGGTCAACTTGAACTTTAAATTTTAGCCTTTTGTGTAGAGATTTCAAAGAGACAGAGGCCCAACTTCAATGCATTAAATTACAATGTCAAATTTATTTTAAGTCATATTTAATAATATTTTTTATAACAACTGAAGATAACAGTTACTTGACTGTCGTATAAAATGCTGTGTGTCTGAAAAACACCTAATACTGCCCCTTTAAGAGAGTAGGGGCCTGCTTTGGTCTTGATTCCACTAGAACGTGCCACATGCTGGAGGTGAGGACCAACTAATCTGGATTTTTATACTTAATGAGGCCAAGAAAGTTACATACATCAAGTAAGAGTCACTGTTTACAACTTTTTACCAGAATCTCACTTCAATAGTCCTGAACTGTCTGCTTTATTCATGGTTTCATGCCAAGATGCAATATATTTCTGCTTGTCCCACAAACACACAACGTTCTGTACAAACCTTTGGAAAGTAGTTTTCTGAACTTTTGTGTCGTGGCAAGCTGAAGCTCTGGGTCTTCTGAAAAAAGCATGTCCACCATGTCTCTGGTGATGACTCCCTCCTAGACATGAACGAGCACAAACACTCTGAGTGGCTGAGGCCCTAAGCACCGAAATCACTTCTAACACCAAATCGAACATTTTATGAAAAGCCTCAAATTGTTTCCGCTGCTCAAGAATCATTAGGAAAATGAGCCACTCACTGTTGCTGGAGAGTTGAGGTACGAGTCCACCAGCGGACTCTCAAACATGACCTCCTCCTCGTTGAGAACGTCCACGTTTCTCCTCTTGAAAAGCTGCAAACAACCACAGAGTCACAGAGTCATCCTGCTGAAGAGAGGTTTAAACCAAGAAACAAAAACAATTAAATCTGCCGAGGGAAACACACCTGCTGTTCTCGTTTTTGTTTCCTGAGTTGGATGCCCTCCTCTTCCCTCCTGCGCCTCATCTCCTCTGGATTCAGTGCTTTGTTCTTGTAGCGGTTCATCCTGTAGTTGTCCTTGGCCGGACTGGCTGACGGTTCTGATGGCCCGGAGAGACACAGACACGAGGTCAAGACGCCAGCTGGGAACTAGTATTGTATCATTCACCATTTATTGTGATATGTTTATTTTGGTTTATTCTTGTCACAACAAACTCCAATTGATGAAGTTTAAAAAAAAAAAAAAACCTGTCTTTGTTATATGGTTTGATAGTTTTACTATTTTCTCCAGTATTTGCTCAAAAGCGTCAATAAATATAAATAAATTTGGTTAGTTTAGTGATACAAATCACACCTCTTTATGTCACTGCTGTCCTAGGGAAGAGCATTACACATGGGCAGCATTTGTGTTTTTAAATACACAGTTACAGTCACATAGTTACCTAAAATAAATGTAAGAAATGGTTCTTATAATAATAATAATACTCACTTTTATTGCAATCACAAAAGTATCACAAAATATTGTGATAAAAGTACCAAGACTCTACAGATATGTATCCCCTATTTGTTTACTGAGCCCACTCTCAACATCTTTGGTTTACTTTTCTTCCTATTATTCCTGCTATCTGCAAATGGCCTATAATACTTGAAGGTAATACAGTAAAAAAAAACAAAAAAAAAAACAAGTAAGGAATTATGAGTAAACATGAGACAGATTAAGTTTGACGTTGTTTCTCCTGCTCAGGTTTCTAATATTAGAAAGAGACTGGTCGGAAACTCTTGCAGAAATTAGCTTAGAAAGAAACAAAAAACAAGTTAAAAATACACACATGAACATAAGCTGCTCCTAGCAGAGAGAAATTTAATTTGTAATTTAATACATTTTTGAGAAACGTGCAAAAAGACCCCTCTCCCCGGCTACCAGCAGGGTGTCCTAAGGTTAAACATTCCAACATGCTCTGGAAATTGAGGTCACGTTTTGTCCAAGCAGCCTTGTAAAAGGTGTGTAATGTGGGAAGCAGATGGTGGAGCCCTGGGGATTGACAAACACCAGTAACAGCTGGTTGCTCTCTCTCTCTCTCTTTTTTTTTTTCTCCTTTCTTTTCTCTACGAAAAAGGTAGCTGGATTATATTCTTTGTGACAACTGCTTGGCCTGTTTCGGCAAGGTGGAACAAAAATAGCCCAGCTGGGAGTTGCGCGTCTGCACTGGAAATTCCCCGAGACCCCCAATGGCAAACAGGGACCCCTCTGGGGTACGCAAAGCAGAAAAGGGGAAGGGAACTGTTGCGCGTTTGTTGACTGGGCTTGCTTATAGCATCATCTAGCTAAACCAACAAGGAAATGACTAAGAAGCTAGCAAAATCTCCGAGATAAATCAGAAGACGTACACATTGCAACAGAAATGTTGACTCTCAGTTTGGGTGAAGCACTCTTATGCAGAGTGTTGTAACTTTCTGGACTCAAATTTCCACAGTTTCAGCTCTATAAATCCTTTTCATGCAAGTATACATATAAATTTTAAATTAATAGTAATGTCTCCTGTGAATTCATTAGCTGATCTGGAAGGCTTTAAATAGAGAACAAAAAACATAAAGGGTGGTGGGGTGAATTAGACAACTGGATAAATGGAAAGATGACAAAGTGAAGGAAAAAGAAAAATGTCTGGAAATACTAATATTATGTATACTAATACTTTTCAGATTGTGCGGGAATCCTGGCTGTTGTATAATTTGGCATTTTAGTGATGAAATCATCAAATATTTATGTTAGATTACAATTGAAACACATCACGATGGTGTCTTCAGATTACATTTAAACACCGACTAACTGAACCAGGCAGTTTTATCATCCTTATTAAGTATTTACCAGAAATTGTGCCCTGACGTAACAACACAAGCCGACGTTAGCTCTACCCTCCGACTTCTAGCCTTACAAAATACAACACAAAAACATGCCAGCAGCGTAATTTTTGTGGATTTAAATGAGATTATCAGTCTGAAGACGACTGAAAACCTTCCAGAAAACACATGGTCTTATTATAACCCGATCACCAATGTTGTGTAACTGTGCGGGGTCTCTGGAGTGAAGCTGAATGACAGAACTAAGGCACCGAAGCTAGCACACATGCTAACACAAATCTATACCTTATTGTCCGAACTGTTGTACTTTGCCAATTTATTTAAGATCGACGAGACATTTGATGACTCCTGCTTAGTTAGCGCGGTGCATTCACGGGTTAAATAGCTTGTTTAGGTTGTCGATAACAGACTAAACAAATACATGTAAATAACTTGATAACGTGGTTCTCGAAGCTTGCTTGTACATAAAAATGGGAAAGTAGGACACAGAAAATGTAGCTACAAAATTGGCGATAAGAAGAAAATAGCTTCACGAAAATGGTAAGACCTTTGGTCCAAAACTACGTGGGTCATTGTAGTGGTAAAGCGCGATGCTAACGTTGTTAGCACCTAGCCAAGTTTTCTCAAGTTAGCTTCTCAAGTTCGCACTCCCTTTTTGTCGTCGTTTAAATGAAACGTTTACAACTTGACTAGTACTTCTTAACAAGTTTAAAAGTGTCACCAAACCGAACCGATACATGGTCATTCACTTAACCCCAGGTTAAAACGCCGTAAACAATTTCCAACTGCGTGCATACGCTACATTATTAGCTACAACAGCTAACGTGTTAGCTAAGCAGCTACACTAAAGTCACAATTATTTTCCAATTATCCCCTTCGACTACACAGAAAACACTTCAGTTACCTGAACACTTTTAGATATAAAGACGACTTACCCATGATGGTGTTTATGTTTTAAGTACAGTAAGCCGTGAAGATATATACCAAGTTCAAATCCTTTTCCCCACTGCTAGCTTTCCAGAATTTGCTCCAGTAAGCAATATGTCCGCCGGAGACGGAAACATTAAAATATAGAGCGACTTCCTGCCACCAGAGGTCGCCCCAGTACCACAAACATTTGTTTGTCTCCAAAGGATGGCAAATGTAAACGTAACCACCAAGTGACAAGCTTAAATGATCATTTCTTTGGTTAAATAGGAGCTTTAGTTGTCAGAAACACAATACATTGTTGTTATAAAATAAATAAATAACGTTAAATAGATCTCAATCCTTTTATGTGTTACAAATACATTTGCGGTACAGCTCATTTAACAATGCACTAAAATAAAGTAAATGACCAAAAACAAGGTAATTAAAATCAATAAAATCAAAAAATAAACAACATTTCTGAAGCAGATGATTTTTCTCAGGAAGTAGATACATTAATGGACAGAGAGAGAGATACTTTCACAATGAGAACTGGAATAAAGTCAGGAAATAGAAACACTTCCTCAAACAATAATTACTTTTTCATACCTATCTACATCTGTACACGTAAATAAAACGTATAGACTTTTCCAAACTTTTTCTGAACTGCACAGGAACCCTGATGTTCAAATCTTAAAGCATCTGTGTACCACACATCTTTTGTAATCTCCAGTGTCTCTCTTGTCAACATCTGGAGTTGTCAGAACCAGGAAACAACTCTTTGAGGTACAGTTGTTCAGCAAAAACATACTTAGCATTAAAAAAAACATGCACTGGAAAAAGTAAGGGTTACCATTAGGTATAGCTGTTGAAATCAACCACCATGCAGACATTTCATTTAGTAGGATGAATTGTCATAACAACAGTATTCTTTAAGGCATTTCTAGCATTCCGGTGACATCAAAACAATTTGGAGTCTCTAATTTCTCTGAAATAGCTTTAGACAAGCAGAAATTGACAAGCTGTTTGCTAAATGTGTCCAACGTCTTGATGCAATATCCAAATAACCATATTGGGTATGTGGGGTCATACACTCCCCAATGTTTCTATGTTGATGCAAACCTTGACATTTAATAAAATTATTAATTGTTTTCTTGACTTTTTCTTTTGCCACTTCAAAGCACTTAAGTGTTAGAGAATAAGCGGTAGCTGAGGGGTTCAATCGTGGTCAAGGATCCTATGAAATCAGTGTTGGGAAAATGACAGACACATACAGGCCAAAATGGCCTCAGTCAGTGATGCTTACAGGCTTTTTGGCACAATCAGCAGACAGACTAAAGACATATAATGTCCAACTACTGTAGCAGTGCCAACATCCTGCTATAGGTCACCTTTCGCATTTTGGTTTGACAAACTAACAGATTTAGCTGTCAGTTAGCTGTCAGGGCTTTGTTTTTCCAAGGCTGACGATAAAAAATGTTGCCTACTTAAATGACATCTTGTCTTTTTGTGAAAACCGGCTTAGTGTTCAATAATGCTGACCGAGACTAGAAAGTGGGCCCACATCACATCTATTTAAAGTCTACACACCGGGTGTCCGTGAGCTGCTGTTGAGGAAGAAAGCAGGTTCTGTGTAAGCAATTCAAGAACAAAAGAGAAAGATGTAGAGGAATGCTGGAATGCTGGCAAAGCTGGTATAACAATGTCCCCATTCTCAGTAACATGATATCTGTATCGATATGGACTGAAAGGGCACTCAGAGAGGAATAAGCTCATACACCGAAAGAAACATGCAAAGCCAAATTACAGTTTGTAAATGCTTTCAGGAACAAACACATTGATTGTTATTTGATCTTATGCAAGTACAGTTGAAGTGTTTGACCATTACATGTGGAGGGAAAAGGGGGGAGCTTGAGTGAAAAGTACAAGGGTGGCAACAGACTGTTGTGGGGTGTTTTGAAGCTGGAGGGACAAAAAAGATGGCATAGAAAAGAACAATGGAAAAGCCCTGATTTCAGTCAAATGGTAATGCCAAAAAAAGTGCCTGCAAGCCTGGCATCGTACAAACCTGATTCTGTAGGTTTAGAGAGCTAATCATCTTTTTTTTTTTTATCTCATAATTATGCAACATAAAATTCTATTGAAATGCATTGATGTTGGTGGTTTTAATGTGGAAAAAAGACAAAGAGTGTGAATAGTTTTGCATCACATTTCATCAACAAAGTAAACCAAAACCATGACACTGCAATATGCATTTCTCTTTTTAATGCACAAGTTCCCAGAGGTGTTATCATAATCAATCAGTCAAACAATAACTGCTATAAATGTTGCAACATTCTTAGAAAAATCAAGGTTCCTCACACCTTCCGCCCTTCGTCCTGCTTTGGATGCCTCCGTCTCTGCTGTATCTCTGTATTTCCTTTTGATTTCAAGATGCACTGTGAACAGCCACGGGTCCCCAGTGTTTGTTTTGTGTTTTTTTTTTTCTTCTCAAATTGAAAGTGACAGAGTAATACAGTTGAGGTGCATCTATGGTCGATTTGCTGGGAGCAGGAGGTGGCAAATTACCACACTACATTGTGATGCAGCAATGTCCTGTGACACGGGTCCCCAAGGAAGCCGGATGTTCACCCGGAGAAAACTTTAGGGGGCAATGTTGCACAAATGAAAGAGAGAACGACTTGTGTCGGGCCGGATCTCTCTGCCGCTCCAAAGGGTGTGTGAGGTCAGATCAACTGTAGCATAAACTGAGATAGTTTCTTTGCAGCCATGTGCAAACATTGTAAAGGATCCGTGCTCCCCGACTGTAGCCGGGATTGTGCTTTGCTCAGCAGAGCACCAAGGCTGGAGCGTTCCCCCTCCCCACCAGCCCCCATGTCTTCAAACAGGTGCGGTGGTGCAGAGATGAATCAAAAGCCGGATAGCAGCTTTTTCTGTCAGTATCAAATAACTGATACACACCGGACCAATTTGTCCTCCGGAGTCAGCATTCAAATGTTTCTCAGATCCAGACCGCGGAGCTGCAGCCGGGGCTTATCACCTCTATTAGGAGGCCCTTTACCTTTTTTTTTTTTATTATTATTTTATTTATTTCTAGGCCTGCTGAAGCACATCACACAACAACCAACACTCTGCATGGAGATGCCAAGGCTCCCCCATTAGTCAATGCCACAGAGGAAAGGGTGCCTTTGTAATGAGATCACTGTAACAAAGCAATGTGTATAACTGAAGGGTTTTAAACTAAAGCTCAGAGGGAAATGGTTTCTATGGCTGCCAGTTTCTACTCATCATCATTCCTTAATGTACGGTAGACTTAATGAACAATACAATCATTACCTTCTGTTTCCTTGCAAATTTAAAATACTGTAAATTAAACAATAATGGTAACTAAAAAAAAAAAAAACCTTCAGCAAGACCTCTCCTGCCAAACTCATTAGTAGACATTAGCTGTTCAAGCTGAGCCCGCTATATTGATAAACTGCATTTTCATTCACTTCGAGCTGGTGCATTTCACTGCAACAGCACAAAGAGTTTAACAATGACGTGTCAGTCAACGGAGGTTTGGTTACATACAAATGTGTATCTGTCTGGAAAGAAAATCTCAAGATGTGACAATTGTACTCACTCCACAGTGGGGGTGGGGTTAAACCTCGTGTTCAATGAGGCTTTGGGATATGTGGGGGGGGGGAATAATGTGTGACGGTGGTCTCCAAATAGATCAACACACTCACGTTCTTTTATCCACCCAACCAGAAATAGGCTGCAAATCAGGTCGCAGGGATGGTAGGTGCAGGAATTAAACCCAGATAGCTCAGCTAGAGACAATATGCAGATCATTTTACGGGGTTTCCAAACAGAATCTTGTTCTTTTGTCCATGCCATATTATCTGGTACCTTCGATCTTTGCATAGATGCTGAAACACTGAGTTCCTTTAAATCAGGGATAATAATCCACTTATTTAGAGCTTCCTTTGATTCCTAGTAACTGGATCATTGATCATTTGACAAAATGCCATCATTGTTTATTGCTTGTTTCATAGTTTGCAATGATACGATTTTATGGCTTAAAGCATTTTGACCTGCCTTGTTGCTGAAATGTGTTATACAAATAAACTTCACTTGACTTACGTACCCAAAGCAAGAGCTGTGTCTGCGCTGTACAACTGGGACGAAGTTAAGATTGTTTCCAGTCCCAGCTGGACTCTGCCACATATCCCGTTTATGGCATTCATGGTCAGAATGCTAAGATGTAGTCATAGAAATAGGTTGTCTGGTTTAAAAACCTTTGCTTTTTGCTAATCATTGGGTTCCATTGGCATCTTCAAGCAATGGTATTCAGCATTTCAATTGGAACAAAGTGGACTTCTCTCTCCACTCAGTCTTCGCCTCAAGTGAAGCTTGGTTTCATCATTGGTTATTATATTTTTATGGGGTAAAGCACCTTGAACTGGCTTATTGTTGAAATGTGCTATACAAACAAATTTGACTCCAAAGCAAGAGTTGTGTCTGCATTGTACGACTGGTACAAAGTGAAGATTGTTTCCAGCCTCAGCTGAACTCTGCCACGGATGACTCTAGTCACATATCCTCTTTGTGGTGTTCATGGCCAGAAGACTGAGACGTAGTCATGGAAATAGATTGTCTGCTATTAGCTTTTTGCAAATTATTGGAATTCCATTGGCCTTTCCAAAGAAATTAAACTACTCTTTCCAGTCACTCTTTGCCCCAAGTGAGGATTAGCTACCTTGATTTCCTGTTCGCGAGTCATGGTAGGACAGATAGATGAGTTAGGGTCTTATCTACAGAAATGTAGTGTACGCCTGTCCATCATTTTGAAGAAAGACAATTTTGAAACTCTTGTTTTGCCATCTTAGCTTGAACTGTCATGTGAGTTCACAAGATATGGAAACTCAACACTAGAGACAATTTAGAGCAGGGGTCCCCAACGTCGGTCCTCAAGGGCGCACATCCTGCATGTTTTAGTTCTCTCCCTGGTTTAACGCACCTGGATCAAATGATGGCTCATTAGAGGCCTAAGAAGAACACTGACATGCTGAAAAGGTTGTTGGTACGACCAGGGGAGAACTAAAACATGCAGGATACGGGCCCTCGAGGACCGACGTTGGGGACCCCTGATTTAGAGTAACCAATTTACCCATAATGCATGTCATTTGATAACTGAGGGGGAAAAAAGATAAACCCAAGCATCCACAGGATGGACAGGTCTGGACAGGTCAGTCACACAAGAAAAGATAACCTTGCACTCAGACACATATATACATAGAGCAATTTAGTCTGACACGCACATGTTTGCATACTTGTTGAGGCAGCAGCTCCACCAATGAGCAGCTCACATTTTAATCCCTAGAGACAAATAAAAAAATGACTGCACACTCACAGACTACGAATATTTGGCACAAAAAAAGAGAAGCTAATCACATCAAGGACTCCAAATTCAATTATGAGGCATCAAAAGCAGTTTACTTTTGATTGTGCTTATCTTGTAGCGCAAACATAGCTGATGTGACTGCTGCTTAATTCAATTACACCAAATATGATAATAAGGCCAGTCTGCTGAAATGTGAGAGAGTAGCTTTGGCCACCTCTGGGAGAGAGACAGCGAGAGAGAGAGAGAACATCTGCAAGGCTCTGTGCCGAACGCTGTGTGCGAGCGCAATAAAGAGTGAGAGAGATAACGCCGTGTGGAGGATAACGTGTGGAGACAGCAGTGTGTCAGCGCATGTGGGGTGTGAATGGAAAAGAGGAGATATGTCTTCATAATATAGTGTTGAAAATCAATTCAGCCTCGTCCATCCTATACTTTTTTTTTTAATCTGGCGACTGGGGGAAGGGTGAGCGGGGGTCTTCTACCTTTCCCGTCTTTCGCTCATTTTCTGACATCTAGCAGGTGGCGGGGCTGATAAAGTAAGATGCTGAGCAGGTGATTTTTGGACTATTCCTGCAGATCATTCCTTTTGTGCAAAGGGGGAGATTTGTGGGGAACTACTTGAATTCTAATGCATTATTTCCACCCAGCAGGATAAAAGACTCAAAAAGATAAATGTGTGCCTAACATAAGACAGGCGGATTCTGTAGGATATCTGAAAATCTAAGCCTAACCCGTTGTTTCCTGGTACAATAATCTATTTCTCTTAAACTTCAATCCACTTTCATCAATGCATGTGCTTTTTTTTTTTTTTTTTTTTTTTTTAAAAAGCCCTTCCTGGAATCTTTCACACTGTGAAATATGATAGGAGACATACTATGCTTAGAATAAGTTTGAAAGACCTTAATGCCATGCTCCTCAAAGGTAAATACGAAGCAATTTAACTAACATGTTGAGCTTCTTACCTTTTTATTTGGTCCCTAGCTTTTGATTTGACAGAAAGTCATCCTCACAACCAGTATGCTGCTGTGTGGAGTTGAAAGTCAGATGCGGTTCAATAAGTTTTCTAAATTTCAAAGCCCATGGCTCTGGTCTTTGCTTGATTTAGATCAAAAAGTCAGGACTGCAGATTGTTTTCGATTTTCCCTTCATCCATGTCTAAATATGTTTAGAACCTCCAACTAATATGGCTCTCATGTTTTAGTGTCACAAGCTATGCTTCCGTCCTGTTGTCATACGAATTTTGAATTGTCGCAAAAAAGAAGAAGAAAAAAAAGAAAATGAGGCATGGTTATATCTACAGGTATCGAGAGATGCATGGTTGAAAGAAGCAGGAGGATGGAGGTTGCAGGCTAGCACGGAGAGACGTTTTTGGGCAAGTTGTAACTGCTCTGTCATGTCAATTAGCATTAGCGATGTCGCATGCTGTCTAGAGATGTGTGCTAAATGTTTGCTACGTCAGAACTTATTCGGCAAATGTGTGTCTTTCTCCCTTTTAGCACATCAAAGGGACAGTATCAAGTTCAATCTTTGTTTTTAGCTTTATATCATTTTATGATGTTATTCCCTCTTCAAAAACATAACTAGAGTGTTGCCTTGATTCCTTCATGCATGTTTGAGAAACCCTTTAATTCTCTCATGGAAACCATTCAGCTGATCAAAACATCTGGGTGGACCTTGCTCCGCCTTTGAGGACGTAGCTTCTCCTCAGAGCTGCTGTTTCCAAGCTTCTGCCTCACAGAGCAGCCCTCCCCCACTCAGATCCTTCAGACTAGCCAGCGGTAATTAGCAAACACCTGGTGAACTGCTCATCTGCTGAGCTCATCAGAGGAGACAGTAAAAATGGCATTAAAGGGTTAATAGAGGAACCATATTCTGATGATTTCCTGAAGGTGGAACTTCAGAAAGAGCAGGACTTTTTAAAGACACAGAGACCCAATTCCAAGGTGTTACAAAGTCAAGTTTCTTTTGAGTCATATTGCATTTATAGATAACATATTTAACAGACTCAAAAGATACACACCAGGCACTTTTGGGGCAGACTCCGTGGCTACACCTGCTGCTCATTAACAAGAGCGCAGATGACACAAGGTTTAAAAGTCTTCATTTATCTTCTTTTGCTTTTATTCGTCTTATTTCAGATTATTAATATGGCAAGGACAATTTCACCATGCTACAGATAAATTGTAACTTCTGGCCCTTGTCACCCGCCTATTTGACTCTTTCTGAGCCTGAAATTCATACAAATATTTGTCCATGTGTACTAATCTTGCCCTCTCAACTCAGACAGCAAAGCCTTGCATCAGGTGAAACCAACAGTTCTGATGAATTAAAGAGATCAATACGGTACAATTATTGCACAGACAGTGTAATTGATGAGCATGTGGGCTGGGAGGACTTTCTGCCATCCTGACAAGCCAATTCCAAGCCGATCGAAGTGGCTCAACACGGCCTATTAACTCAAAGAGCCTTTATTTACCTGTGGTGCAGCTCGGAGTTGCTTTTGGAGGATATCTCTTTATTTCTAGGTGATCTAACACACCCACTCACCGCACCAGCAGCCGAGAACTTTCAAAGGCCATGACAATCATGTTTGCTTATTTTTTACTTTTTCTCTTAATACAGCGCTTTCAGTGGATTCTGTACGAAACCGGAAGCCTTGAAATTTCTGTCACTGTCAAAGTAGAGCTTAAATTAGCCATTTACTACTACCTGGTGAGGGATTCTCTATTTGAACTCGATTGATGCGTGTTCTAAAAGAGTCACAAGTGTACAACGGCTTATCAGAATCGTTGTAGATTATAAACAGGGGAGTAAATTTCAGCCGAAAGACTTTGAAATTTTGAGATCACGCACAGAAATTTTCTAGAAAAAATAAGGAAATTTCTGAGCTCCAAAAGTTGAAAATTTGTGAAAAAAAAGAAAACTCAGAAATGTTTGAAAAACATAAAACAAACAAAACATGTTAATTACTCAGTTCCAAAAGTAGACAATAAAAAAAAAAGTTCTAAATTTTTTCAGTTTCCAGACGGAATTTTTTTTTTAACTTTTGATACTCAGTTTTCCTACTAAATTTCTGGGAAAGAGGTGTACGGAGCCTCTTGTCAGAAGAAAAATGGCGAATGACTGAGGGTCATTGCGCGTAACACAAACCCTGTAAATTCTAGACACTAACAGGTACCATAGAATTGCACAAAAATCCGTGAGGGACGGCGGAGTCCCTGGAGGTGTACGGAGCCTCGTGCCGGAAGCCCGTTGAAAGGCTGTTTACATCGTTTTAAACTCTGTGATTGTGA
>CAEFZX010021655.1:0-32981 GCA_903066825.1 Alfaro cultratus
AATTGAAACAGCCAACATGTGTTGCTCAAATTAAAGAGGCATTATGCCAAGAATCATTCGTTTCTGCAGGAACGACATTAACCAATGTTAGGTTAATTGGTCTCTCCAAATTGTCCCTAAGTGTGAGTGTGTGTGCATGGTTGTTTGTCCTGTCTGTTTCTGTTTTGCCCTGCGACAGACTGGCGACCTGTCCAGGGTGAACCCCGTCTCTCGCCCGGAATGTAGCTGGAGTTAGGCAGTGAGCATCTTCTGACCAAAACTGAATTAATACAACTTTTTCAAGTGTAAATAAAATGAGATGTATTTTATGTGGCGGGTGGCCATAAATCTGATCTAGTTTCTTCACTTAGAGCCAAATATGTAGTCTGATTCAGAGAAACCAGAAGTAAAGAACTGAAAATAAAAACATTCTTTGACATTAATACAATTTTACTTTTGGGAACAAATCCAACACAGTCAAATGCATCGGTCTTTTTAGATTTGCTGGCTGCAGCAGTCTGCTGCTCTGTTCAGGGGTTAGAAGATATTGAGAAATTGTTTCTTACCAAGAACTTAGAGCAGCATTGAAGGCTCTTTGTTCTCCTAATTAAGCTTCGGTCAGTTATGAAATGCCATTTTTGGCCTCTGGGAAACGAACATGAACAATATCATTAAGTGTACCAATCATGTTTAATTTTAATACATCAGTAATGTACCATTTAATGAACAATGCTGCAGATAAAGCATGTTTTAGCAATTAAGGCAATGCACAAATGGTAAACACTCAACTATGAACACTGTCCAAAGAGCAACAAGCAAGAAGTAACCAAGCACAAGGAGTGTACCATGACTGTTTTCACCCTCTGTCCCGCTGTAACATCTGCCACCATGACAGGTGACCAAAACAATCAAAGAGCAATGTGTGCTCTTATGTTCTTGTGTTTTATTTATTCACTGATTAAATAAAAAAAAAATAGAATAAATATTATTTCTATTATTATTCTTTTATTAGAATAATAATAGAAATAATATTTATTCTATTTTATTTATTATTCTATTATTATTCTTTTATTAGAATAATAATAGGTATTGCAGTATACAGAGAACTACAAGAACAAAGAACGGCTCTCAGTAAGGCTCCAGTCCTATCGGTCTTAATAAAGAGCCGTTCAGAAGAATCGGCTCGTTCGTGAATGTCACATTAGAATATTGCAGACTTTGGTCACAGTGTTGTCCCATATTCACGACACGTCACTCAACACCTCCACACAATAATTCAGTGCAGTGACTGACGATTACACAGACATCTGCCACTCGGAGAAAACCACTGCCCTTGTCTTGCCTGCGAGTGAAAGAGAGAGGCGATGGGTGACAACAGACAAACGTAATTAGTAAGTCACATTATTGCTTGGATTTTACAGCGCCACGTTAAGTCCTTGAACTAAACATTTTAACGGTTAAATAAAAAAGCGCGATGCGACTTGGATATAACGAGTAACGCAACGCTTTATAGAAATGTAGTGAAGTAAAAGTCGAAAGTATCCAAAATTAAATCTACTTAAGTAAAGTACAGATGCATAAAAATTGTATTTAAGTACCACCACTGATGATATTTTTTATGTTTGTTTACCTTAGGCCTACTTGCTGATGACGTCTGCTTCGGACATGCCTGTTGATTAGCCACCTGGCTAACCGGCTCCACTGTTTGGCAAAATGCAGCATATTCCGGTTGAATTATACCTATGTGTTTGCTGCATAGTTCGGGAGATACATAAAGAGTTGAACAGCTAACCTGCAAAGCTGCGTGAGTAGTTTATTTTGCATTTAATTTCAATGTTTGACAATAATTCGGTACAGGATGTGTCCCGTTTCGAATTTCAAAATAAGAGTTCATTACCGGAAGTAGAACGTTAACATTGATGGTACCTTGACTTATAAGATAATAATATTGCTATTATTGTCAACCTTATTTATTTGTACAAATTTAGTGACACCATTCTGAATTACTGTTTCCAGTAAAGTGTTTGATCCTCTTCAGATATAATATTTATCAATATAAATGTGAAAACAGTAATACTTTTTAAATCTAAAGTGTAAAAATTCAAATCTCTTTTGGCAAATTTTTCTACTGGTTTAAGGTCTTTTTATGACTGTCCTGCATTTGTTAATGTTTACTTATCTCACTTGGCTTTTGGAATCAATATTAATGTGTACTTTAGGAAGTGTACACCCATACACTTAATACACAACTTCCACTCTTTCTGCAAAGTCCTCTGGGGATCTGTTTCAGTTGAATTCTTTCATTTGCTGCTCTTTTTTGTACATATCTTAAAACACCTTTGTTTATAATTTTGCTGCTTCAAATGTTTTCTTTTATTGCACTATCCTTACATGAAAGCAGTACATAATAGCATCTACTTGTGTGTTTGCCTCATCACAAATAAAATGTGTGCACACTCTTTTATGGCCTGTGATGGGGTCATGTTTTTCAGTTCTTTGAACTTCTTTCTTTCTTTTTGTTTTCTTGACTGTTCTTATGACATTTTTTAAAATTATATGTGGCATAAAAGGATTTATTCAACACACACCAGCTTGTTTGAATAAATTAATTTTCTGAGGGAGTAAGGGCATGTAAAGGCGTGTGATATATATAACTGAGCTATTGTTACTGTTAAAAAAATAAGCAGGTACTTTGAAGTCAAGTTTTTTTAAAATGTCTCCTATTGTTTGATAAAGCTGTTCCAAGTTACGTAAACATCTTACTTTTTTCAAAGTTCTTCACAAGTGTTTCACTGATAAATGGAGAACACACATTAAAGCATGATTACTGTTTGTTTGTATATGTATTTTACCATGCCTTTGTTCACTTTCTCCTTCAGTCTTAGTATGTCAGCAATAAGAGCAAATACAAAAGAACCTTCAAAGAAAATACCAGGGCTCTACTTGGTGGTTAGTTTTCCTGCTGAATAGAGAGGAGAAATTCCTGTGTTGTTCACATGCTGATATAATTTTTAATACACATGTGGGTTTATTCAGTCCAACCTGTTAGAAAATTATGCTGCTTGTGTAAGCAAAAGTGATGCAGTTGAGTGTTGTATATTCTGTATGTTACTAAAGCTAAAGCTTTGAGGTGCTGTTTCACATCTTAGGTTTTTGTTATCCTTTTGAAATCAGATGGTTCTGCCTTTCTATTGCAATGCTCTAAAAGTTTGAAAGGAATAAGTATTTTCCATGTCTAGCTAATCATAAAACAGAAAAAGCAGTAGAAGGAATATTTGTATTTCCATCTATCCATGTTAATGTTCTCCCTGGTGTGTGGATAGTTCATTATCTAACTATCCACATATCAATCCAGCCAGCCATAAGGGTTGTGGTTTTTACCAGTATTGTATTAGAAACGACTGTAGATAGTTTCTAGTGAAATATGACACATGAGCTTTGAATTTATTAAGACTGACAGCTGTTTTGATGTTAATTTGTTAAATCTAGGTGGCTTCCTGTCTTGTTAATTTTCGTTAGAATTAGAGTACAGACATAAAGAATGTGTAGCAACCCTTTTCTATAGCTTAAACTACTGAAAAAAAGCTTAACACTGAATGTGAATCAGCCCACACTTAATCATAATTATGACTCCAAAGGATTCAGCGACAACAACCCAATACAAAGCCGTGCACAGCTAGATATTGCTTAATTTAAACTTATAAACAAAACATATTTCTTTTATGATTTGAATAGATGAATACTTTCCTCATTTACAATTTCCTGTCACACTGTCTCTGCACTTTATCTTTCTTAGCATTCATCCACAAGATATATTTCACAGAAGCCTTTAGCAGCAGCCTTAGATCATCTTAAAAATAATATGAAACTTGGATCAAACACTTAAATACATACTGTACAAACACACACGTAATCACCTAACTTACTTATATTTGAATCCTTGTGTGTGTTAAATAAATGTCCTGTGTTTCAGTTTAATTGTGCATTCACACCTTCCCAAAAGAATCGGAGTAGAGCTCAATTAAAGGGGACTAAGCAGTGCTGGTGTGAATGCACCCTTAAACTCACAGCAAAAATGTAAACTGAAGGAGTTTAGCTGCTCCTCTGAGCAGGTAAGATGAAACTGAACATAAATGGTATTTTTAGCTAATGAGTATATATGCTAGAAATTTGCTTTAAACTCCCTCTTCATGTTCCACCTGAAGACCAGTATTCACTTGTTTTATTTCACTAAGTTTAACCAGTTGTGCCTGAAAACACTTCTGTAATGTTGATACTGACACTGAAATAAATCTTCCGTGAAAGGGAACAGGGTTTAATAAATATTTAGAAACAAAGTTATGTGTTATGGTGTCAGAAAGAACTTGCAGTTAGATCTGAGCTTTTTGGCCATTTGATGGAAGGACTAGGGGCACTGCAATCTCACAGAAGTGGCAGAATGAGCCTGACGATGGCTATGACTCAAGAGAACAACACCAAAGGGAACTGAACGGTTGACCATCTGGACACAAGCTGTGGTCTGAGCAGCCTCAGCTGCATCATGAAGGAGACTATGATGTGAAAACACCCATAAAAAAAACAACAAACTAGTACAAGAATAACACTGACGACTGCTATAGACTTTTTAAGAGTTTTTTTTTTTTTTTTTTTCCTTTTATGCGTACTATTAGTATATTTATAATGGACTTACAAGAAACAACTTTTTAGATTAGTTTAATTTGTATTGTCTATTTCTGGGCCATTTTCTGATAAATTCTCAAAATTCTAAATGTTAAATAAATAACCATAAAAATAATAATATTTTCTTTATTATTATTATTATTATTATTATTATTATTATTATTATTATTATTATTATTATTATTGTTGTTGTCATATTGTAGCTAATCATATGTTTTGCAGTTGGCTAAAAGAGAACCTTATGCCTGTTAATAATGTTACCATAATATCAAAAATGGTGTCCAATATCAAGTATTTTTCTTGGTATCAATTTTGAATTTTTTAGATCGTGAAAAGTCTTTAGGCCACATAAGAGTTTTGAGTGGGTGTGACAGATCTGAGGTGCATAGTCAGAACTCCAACGTTCAGATTAGCTCAAGAACTGTATTTAGAGCTTGTTTAAAATGAGTTTTCATGGCCAATCAGCTGCATCTAAAGGCCCTGGCCTACTTCATCCGAAGCTGAACTGCTGACGTAGTTACATGTTTTCAAACTGTTCATTCTACTTCTTTTATACAATGGCACAGACCACCTATTGGCTCTCTGTTTTGCTTTTACGTAACAGTCACAGAGGTAGCACCATGCTTTTCTGTAGAAAGCCTCTTCCATGAACAACGACATTGCAATTTCCATCCAGGAGTTATTAACCATTTTTCAGTCTTATCATTATTGCAATTGTTCAGTGAAATTTGGTAGAAATATACATAATTCCTCATCCTGTCAGATAAACCTTCCTCAAAAGTATCCATATCTTTTGCATATATAAAAACTGGATAGTGGAAGTAGACTATTTGAAGAGAAATATTAACATTGCTGTCAAAGTGCATTACCACTCTAAACAGCAACAAACTTCTGACCAATTAGATGGCACTTAGACTATAATGAGGCCATTTTTGTGACATGTCTATCAATGAGAACTGATTTCAGCACTTTGCATGAAGTACATTGGGGTCTTAAGCCTGACATCACCAAACACAATGCAAGTTTTGCACCACTGGATTCTCGAACAATGGCATTGTGTTTTTTGGAGTGATACAGCACCCACAAACACACTGTCAATTCTCAAACAAGTTCGATAATTATATGGAGAACAGTACTCGAGAACCTGATTGCACTGTGTTGTGCGCATTTTTATGCAGAGTGGACTATAATATACATATGGATATTTCAACATTATAGCACACCATTGCACAGAGTAAGATAAAAAAACAAAACATGGATGGGCAAGTTTGGTGTGGATTTGACTGGCCTCCACCTGACGGAACACCTTTTGGATAAATGAGACTGTGAGCCAGGACATCTTGGCTAACATCAGTGTCTGACCTCACAAATGCACTTCTGGAAGAATTATTACAAATTTCCTTAAACACATTAGTAAACCTTGTGGGAAACCTTCACCAAGGACCTCAAGTTGTTTTCAGGTCCTTAGGGTGGATTATAAATCCCTCTGGATTAAGAATAGGACAATACTTAAGTTCATATGTGTTTAATGGCAGTAAGCGGCTACTTCTGGCAATATAGTATATCACTTCTGGCATTGGACGGGTTTTCTCCTAGAGCTGTTATTTCCATCTCATGTAAGCAGAAAATGGCAGACAGATGAAGTCCTAGAACTTTTATATAAACATGGCTCAAATAATAAAATTCAGGTAAAAATCTAAAGATTTCTAATGCACATTAAAACTGTTTACAATGAAGAAACCAATGTTGGATTCTAAAGTATTAAATAAAATTTTGAATCATTTCCTTTGTAATCATTACTGATCTCTTATTGGAAAAAAAATATGACAAAGCACAGTAGCAAATATTTCTCTTATTACTTGTGCCTACAGAAAGCATACTGAATTAAAGATGGCTGCATGGTGATATGGAGACTTATGCTACTGCTGCAAACTATATCTCATCTTTCTGTTCTCTGCACTAAGAAAATTTACCACAGCAATATAAGGCAGTAGAAAGAATAGGTGCACAGATATTACTAGACTTTTTGTTAAAAAAAAGCCTCAATGTAAGCAACAAGGAGTGACAGAAAAAAACCCAGGTTACTAGGAACTTTTTTGGAGAAGCAGATTGGCAAGAGAAAATAAGGAGGAATAGTAGATGAGAAGAAAGAGAACATGAGCTGAGTACTCAGAAAGTGAAGTTGGAATAGACGGATGACCCTCCATGTAATTCATTCAAACGGCCCTCATAAAATCCAGCACCTGCATCCAACTATCTCTTTTCTCAATCTGTCTGTGGTCAAAGAGCAGACTACCCTTCGCCGTAGTCTCTATATTTTCCAGCTACTGTATTTGTCTTGACATTCTGGCACAGCTTCTGCCATTATTCTGAAAATTCTTCCCTGAATCACTGCTCCCTAATAGTTTATAGCCTTTATAAGTCCAAACAAGGATACTGTGAATTAATAGGTGCAGCCACAGACAGTCAAGGTTACTACAGTTTATGTTTCAGGAGTGGCTCTCTGTCATGCATAACAATCCAAGAGTAGAGTCCTTAGATTTATAATAGATGGGGATTTTTGTAGATGCAACAAAGAATTTTTTGCTAAATAGGTGAACTTCATAATGAATGGTAGATTGATTTAAGATTAGAGGGTTGACAGAACCAGACAGAAAAAGTAATGATTCGATGGGTACCAGAGAAATGAACCCATGACCATTTTACAAGTCATTTGTTTATTTTTTGGTGAGTGGTAAAACTCTTCAGTTTGTTTTATAGCTGTTTTTAGAATAGTGGCAATGAATACAGACCTCTACGTTCCCTTGTAAGAATTTTGTGTTATGATCCATTGGTGTTTGAACTTTTAGTTCCACCTATGTTCATATTTTGATCTTTTTTTTTTTTTTTGTCTTGCTGTCTTAGTTTATCCATTGTGTCTGTTCAGTAAGTCTCTTTGTGTTTTGGATTATTTCTTTTATTTGGATTAGACCCTTTTTAGATTCATGTTGCTTTTCTCCTTTTCATTACCCAACAAAAAATGTAAATTTTTATCAAGTTACACCTCTAGTATTAATGCATATTATTAAAGTATATTGATGTTCGAACTATTAGAATTTTTGGTTATAAGCATTTTTAGAGGGTGGTGCCAAGTTTTTGCAGATTTTAGCTATTTTCGGGAGCTTCAGGTTCCTCACCCACATGAATACTAGGAATCCACTGTACAGAGTAAAATTAGTATTATTAGCATAGCACTTCAGTACACTGGTCTCTATGTAAACATTGTTTGCAAAAGCAAGACTGGAATAAAAGCAGATAATTTTTATTTTTAAGGCTGGCAGTGCTTCAAGTCAGATATAATTTGAAACTAGCTATGTATTTGGGCACATTTTACTTGATATCAGAACATTTTAGTAGCTTTCTTGGCCATGTGAAATGTTGTAGCAACAAAAACCTATGGAGGCCGACCAACAGAAACTCACTCAAGGACATAAAACCCCCCAGAAAAACAGACACTGCAGCAATCTGAAAGTTGTTGCTATGAGAGATGAAATAATTATTGAATTAGTACTTTAAGAAAATATAAACCACAAAATACATCTTTAACAAGGAGAGCAACAGCATCAGCCAGACATGTTTTCTGAATATTAAAAGTCTTGAGATGAACCCATGACTATTTTACAATCAAATAAAACTTGGCCAGTCTCTTGGCTTGGTCTGAGTTTTCTGGTGTTTCTTCTTGGATCAAAACACTTTCTTGTTGGCTCCCTCTACCCCTTATCTGGATTTTTTACTTTTTTTTATGTCATAACCTCTGTTTTGCTGCTCCCCAGTTGTCCCTTTCCATTATCTTTAGAAGGTTTCCCTATAACTGTAATCATTGAGGCAGGATGTTCTGGCCGTGCTTTTTTTATGCCTTTCTCTGTTATTATTCAATAGGTGTGTAGATGTGTCATGCTAGTGTCTCTGCATCATCTTAATGTGTGTGCCTCTCATCTTGGGGTGTTTGTGAATACCTGCAGTGATGCATAACTAATTTAAAAGCTAGTAGTACATCTCTCCTTTAACACAGAGGCTACGAGGGCAAAAAAACACAATCCTGATCAAACATGTACACACACCCCACAGGCATTGATGGGATACACACTACCATGGAGCTCCTTTTGCTCAGTAGTAAGATGTTTATCTTATTGTTCGAAGATTGGTATTTTGATCCCTCTATATACAGTATATGCATATATCAGTGTTTGTGCCATAGATTAAATATTTGGTTTCCTTAAAATGAAATCTTGTTAGTGAAATTTAGAACCTAGATTAGTTTAAATAGTCCTATATTATAAAAATTTTCAATATTTGCACAAATGTTTGCATGAAATGTTCACAAATTACGCTCATGTTTTACATTTTCCTTTGTATTAACATTAAGTGTCCAGCAAAATCTTTTCTTCTGTATCGGAAAGGCTACCAGTAAAACTGTGTTATGGCGTTGGGATATTTTTATCAAATTAAACACATCCGACAGAAGTGTCCCAGGACAGGAGAAGTGACTGATTTCACATAGTTTCGAATGAGCCATTTAAAATTCCTATAAATGGGCTAAAACACTATTTTGATTTCAGAAGTTTTTAGATTTCGTGTATAGACATTTGAGAGGCTGGAATTTCACTATCACTGGGAAAGCAATAAAATTGTATATTTTAATTTGATCTAAATATTCAGAAACGCAATGTAGTTAACCAATGATTACGGTAATATAAAATGATTTTGCCAAATTATTCTGTGCAAACACGCTGCTTTATTTATGAAGTGAAGTAAGTTCGATATGTCTTCGAACCCAATATGTAATCAATTTATAATTAGAATTTTAATATTGAACAAAATATAATTAATATTTTATCATCAGTTATTTGATTTGATGAAATGCAATATTTTTTTTTTGTAGCGCAAAGCTTTTACCTGAATTGGTCAACTCCTGCTGATTTTAATGGAATTTGACCATGTGATTAAAAAGTCAGACGCATAACAATATGAGGCATATTTTTAAAACATTTATCTCAAATCAACCTGGAGATTATTATCTTTTCGATAACTTCAGCAGTATGTTAAGTTCTTTCCTCTTCATCATGCACTAAAGCAACAACCTTTGGGAACTTTGATGTTTGTGTCTAAAATTTGTATGTTCCCACGCTGGTCTGATCAGCAGGATCTAAGAGTCTATTTTGACACTTCACAGCAGATTTCTAAGGGAGCTGTGAGATACAACATCGGAATGCTGCACTGATTTGAAGCATATAAATCCAATTACAAGAAAAGAATACACAACATGTTATAAAGAGTGTTGTCGAATAATGCATGTCAAACTCATTAAAAAAAGTGCTGGTCGGGATGCGTTATGTTTCGCATTAAGTGGCAGTAACTGCTGCATTCCATTGATGAAGTTGATTTTGCAGATCATTATCAAGTTAAAATTATATAGCAAATTGAGGGGCGTGCTGTGGTGGCGCAGGGGTTTAGCACGCCCCACCTTGGTCGTGCTAAACCCCTTGGTCCTCAACGTGGACGTCGCGGGTTCGACTCCCGGTCCCGGCGACCCTTGCCGCATGTCTTCCCCCTTCCTGTCAGCCTACTGTCGCAGAAAACGCGAGCCGCTAGCGCTGCAAAAAAAAAACTCTTCGGAGAAAAAAATAAAAAATTATATAGCAAATTGTATGATGAGCATTAGCTGCCTTTTTTGGTCCATGGCATTTAATGCTGACTCAACTGATGAAACTGAAGTTGCCTCCAATCATGCTGATTGAGTCTCAGTTGAAAATGATCTAAATTAGCCTCTTTATTTGGGTTTAGTTCTGGAGCCGGAAACTCAGGGGATTAATGTGACGGAAAGGAATTGGTAAATCTTTAAACTCTGCTGCTGTGGGTCTCTAATGTTAGAAAATTATTACATACAGTCATTTGTAACAGTTTTCCAAGTAAGCAGTAAATTTAGATTACATATTGCACAGGAATACCTGTAAAGATATATTTTAAATCTTAGGATTATTTTTTACAAAATCATGACATCAGTGGAGAACAATGTAGGTTGTTTTAATTTAGAATTTTTTATGTGAAACATTGATGACCTATATAAATACAAGATGCATTTCCCTCTGTTTATTTTGAGGAAATGATTTGTGGAGGAATTTTGGCTCACTCGTCTACGTATTTGTTTCTAAATTTAGTCACATTGGAGAGCTTTTGAGCATGAAGGGCCAGTTTAAATCCAGACTTTGCCATGTCTTCTACAAGGGATTTTTTGGCTGTGCCAGTTAGACATCTCATGTAATGTGATGCTCTTTTGATGATTCAAAAATCTCCCCTTTCAGGCAAATTATTTTTGAGCACATGCTTCATGTTCTATCTTCTAAGCGGTCCCATTATAAGAATTGCATATGGCTGAATAAATACTCTGATACGTCAACATCTTTTCCCAATTAAGGATTTAAGTAATGTTTGGCATTGCCTTGCCACATCTACTGCCCACAATTATGTCCATTGACTTCCTCAAAATAGACCACCACCTCCAGTGTCCCATTCAATATTGAAACTGATTTCAAAGGTCTTGGGCATTTCTAAAGAGCACAGAAATTTAAGCTTCCCTCGGGGTGTACAGGACACACTTTGATAAAACACAAACCAAAAACATTGTATTAACGAGCTGGAAGAAAACAGCTGCAGAATGTTGCAGGATATCTGCTGTTTTGTATTATGGATTAATTGTGTTATAATTACAAATCTCTGGGAAATTAGAATTTATGCACTTGCAAGCTGAATGATTTGTTTTGCATCTGTCTAGTTTTAGATCTTACGCCTGAATTATTAACCACACCAGTCAGATTATGAGAACCAAGTCAAAACAGAAGAAAAATCCTGAAGACAGCCCAATACACTCTCAAATTCACTTACCGAGATTTTCCCTTTCACTACTCATTAAGTTCCATTGAGTAGTTATTGCAAAGTGAAAACAAACACAGTATTTGCTAGAAATGCTGTCTTGTTCCACAATCTTTCCTTGTTAGTGTATTTTCCTGCAATTCAAAATACTTTATTTGCAAAATCTTCAATACAGCACATTTAAGCAACTAGTGTTCAAGGGATAACTTAAAATCATGTGTAGTCATTGATTGATTTCCAAATATCGCTTTTCATAAATGTCAAAAATGTTAGTAGAATAAGCCATCATTTGTACCCGAAGTTTAAATGCTAAAGCTTTTTTTAGCATTTAAATCTCACAGAAATTTGTCCTAAAACAACCAACAGAGTGTATTCACATGCATCTCACTGTTCCAACCTCTGCCCATTATCATCCCAAACCCCCATCCCCAAGTCTCTCATTCTTCAACATTAATCTCAGGAAACATCAATTTGATGAGTGCTGGCATGGCTTTGTGTGTGTGTGCGTGTGTGTGTGTGTGTGTGTGTGTGTGTGTTTGTGTGTGTGTGTGTATGTGTGTATTTAGAGCTGAACACACCAAAGCAGCTGTATGTTTTGTGTCTGTCCCTGTTTTGGGAAAGCGCAAAAAAGCCCCCATGGAATGGCAATCAGCACGACAAAACAAGTGTTGGGAAAAAAGATGAATAGCTGTGGAAATAACACGAAGAGCAAGAGAGGGAATGTAGGCAGCTCTAATTAAAATCCCGCCCATTAGCTCAGTGTTAATTGGATGATTTATTTTCCCAGGGGAACTGACTGACAATCAAATTATGCCAGTAGTATTAAAATGAATGTGAAAATGTGTATTCATGCTTGTGATGTAAGGATCGCTAAATGAAAACTGTAGTAGTTTTGATGTCATTAATTTCTACAACTCATCAACCAATGAGGAATATTGGATCAGAAAAGGAATGCGTGTGCAAATAATGAGTGCCTTGTTTTAAAACTGGCTCATAGGTCTGATAACCATCCACTTTTATTTTACAATTCAGAAGCTTTATTTTGTTGTGCCTTATTTATATACAAAATCAATCAAATATTTAAGCAAAAGCTAATGTAAATGTGCCAATTGAGGATGAGCCTTTTCCCCATTGGGAACACTATTCTTTGTATCTAGTTTTTAAATGAGAACTTAAAATAGTAAGAAATGGATCAGGGATTTTGTCTTAAGTACTGAGATTGTTTTTCCAACCAATTTTTTTTCAATCCATCTTTTAGGAGTCCCTTTGTGTTCTCAACTATAATCATTTGAATCATAAGAAGTCACTCCCCAATAGGCCTTGGGAATAAACCAAAAATTAACCAACACGAAAATGTATGACAATACTAAGTAATTTTGCCCATGTCGATATTTATTTTAAAAGGTTTTATTGTCTCTAGTGGCCTTTATTTGATAGTGAATTGACAGGAAAGTGGGTAATGAGAGAAGGGGGAAGACATGCGGCAAAGCTCAACAGGCCAGGAATCAAACCTGCGACAGCCGCGTCAAGGACTAAGGCCTTCTTATATGGGCTGTGCTTAACCCCTGCGCCACCGTAGCACCCCCATGTCGGATTTTCAATGTTTTTTTTTTTTTAAAGTTGTCTGTCTTTTTTTTTGGCTGTATATAGATCGGTAATCCTCATCTCCATCTGCTCTGTGCTACATTTAGTCTGTAGTCACATGACTGATGGATTGAAATTTGTTCATTATGGGTCAGACATACTGATTCTGGTTATATCTGTGTATTGGATGCATTCCACACTTGAATGTTGTTTACATTTGCAATGTGTCAGCAGTTTGGGTTAATATGCTTTGATGTCTAATTTGATTTAGTCGATGATTAAGCAAATACAAGCTGATTCCAAGCTCGCTTAGGTTCTTTGTATTCCTTTGTAATTGGGAATTCCACAGAAGTTGAGCCTGGGAGTGTTGCTGGAGAGAGATATCTACTTTCTCATCCTGCACCTCTTACTTCCATGATCAAAACTTGGAAAAAGGGAAATGAATAATAATCAGTTGCACACACCTTTCATATGGTTCAAAGAAAGTGCTGCAACTGGAGCAGGCTGTTGTATTGGTTTAGGTATATCTTCTAGAGATATATCTTTTAGAGTTGCGTGGCATATTTGTTTTCCATAGTACGTTATCATGTTGACATATTAGTAGCAAGTGAGCACAGAGCTCAGTCTTAGACCTAAGGTCGATGTAAGGTTGTTGATTACAACCTTCATTTAAACCTGAAAAGGGCTATAGAACATGCCTAAAGTACATTGTACAGGGAATTATATAAAAGAGTTTAAAAAACGAAAATTTGAACGACAGAATATACACTTGCTTTTCTTTTTGATCTTGCAATGTACAGTATGTTGTAGCTAAAGTCAATTTTCTCTGCCAATGTATCTGATGTCATTGGCAGATAATACACTAGGGGAAACCTTGTAATCTTGCATAGAGTAGCTTGAGTATTCACTTGTTGCTTAAATATTTCCATTGTTCTTTTCTAAATTTTGTAGCCTATGTGTGATATATGTGATGTTTTTTGAAGAAATTGGTGGTACAGCTGGAGGTCCCTTTTGCTACAGTGAGTAAGATGTGATGCAAAATTGTAATTTCCCTAAAGCTGTGTATAAACCCAAGAAATGTCAGACAGACTTTGTGTCATTGAATATTAGAAGTAAGAACTGTAATAAGGAGAAATATTATTTTTAGATGATGATTTTTCGTATGATTCTTTCACATTTCAATGGTAAAACTTTTGCATTACTCATTTTATTGTGCATAGGTATCTTTGTAAAACTTTCAGGTCAGCTGAAACAGTCCATGGAAGTTTTCGACTTGGAAAATTCTGCATTTTGATATTTAATATTTACAAGTACTTTACCCAAAACTTACCAGTCCCCCAGTCCCACATGAAAGTGGAATCTATATGTAAAGCAGATGGTCTGGTTGATCTATTTAGATGTGTGTATTTGTAAGTTAGTGGATGTGTGTGAACCCCTGGCTGAGTTATTTAGATATCCCCCTAGTCCTTCAATAGAGGACTTTAAATTGATTTAGCTGAATTGCCTTTCAAAGCTACTTCAATTTCACCCCTATGCAAATTTACACTCCTCTGTGTCTCTCTTTCACTTTCTTTTCCCCTCACTCACCCTGCTCCTCTATCCATCTGTCCCACTCACCCCACCCAACTACATTTCCTCTTCGTCCCATCAATTCCCCCTTTCTCATTGTCCTTCGTCATCTGTTCTTCCCTTTGTTAATTCTTTTCTCTTTCTTGTCCCTTTAAATGTTCTTTCTCTGTGACTGCATGTTTACTGTAAGTAATAGTTTACATAAACTAAAGGGCCAAGTGTTCATTAAAGTCTCGCTTTGAGTTAGTTCTCAGCAAAAGTATGTGTGATTGTGTCAGTTGAACTAAGAGACCTTGACAACATCAACGCAATCGCAAATCCATAAAACGGCAACATTTTAGCGTATGTACCTGGAAATTGCTTCTGGCATAAAACTTGTGTCAGCACACACGAACACACACAATCTAACGGTGTCCTGGATATTCATTCAGAGATGTAGCGACACTGCCCTAACATGTTGACACTGAGCCCAACAACCTCATCATCACAGCGGAAAGATCCTTTCTTTGTTTTCACATTTACATGCAATTTTTTTGTTAGGTGGACTTCCCTGAGCTATGCATACACACACAACATACACTGCATGCAAAGAAATCTGCACACACAGTCAAGTTCTCCGGTGTTGCCATGCTGCATCTTTTACTGAAGAATCGTTACATTTTTTTGATGGATTCAGCAGTAGGAGGTCGGACTGAGATAGTGTCTATTGATTTTATATTTGGCAGACTGCACTGTGGCCACTTAGTCCTGCAATATACCTTACTCCCCCCCTCTCTTTTTCTTACCATCTTTCACATGCACCACCAGCCTCTCCTCTTAACTCGTCCGAATGGTGCTGGTATACATTCAATTCTGTTTTCCTTCTTTAAATTGTCTACTTGCTTGTCTGATGCTCATATTTAAATGTACATTTGTTTCCTTAATAGGTTTCACACTTACATGATCTTCTATATCCTTACTTGGTAATTGACTGGTTGTTTTGCCTTTATCCTCACCTCTTTTTCCAAAGGGCTTGTCTCATTTTGCTGTATATTACCAGTCCTTCACTAGCCCTTTTCACTCTTTTCTGTTACTTCCTTTCTGTTTTCTGCTTCTCCCTGTTTTTCGCCCAATCTATCCAGTCTCCCTCTCCACATTACGTTTTCTGCTGCCTCATCTTTTCATTACCTTTTCCCCAAATCCTTGTCTTCTCTTTTTCTCAACCTCCTTCTACTTTCGCCTTGAGATTTAGAGTACATATTAAAATGGTTCTTCTTCTCAAGGCTTTTGCTTTATTTCAAAAGGAAACTTTTCCATTTTCACCATCCTCTTTCCTTTTGTTCTTCTTATCAACTTTTCTGGCCTCTTTGACTGTTTGGGTGGAATGGAGGTTTGGGTGGAAGTTTGTGTTGTGTCATCTCCTCCAAATTCTTGTGTTGTCTTTAGCAACACAAGGATTCATGTACACCTTTTAATTTGAACTGTGTTACAAAGAAACATTTTAAGGGAGGTCACTGTGACAAAATCTTGCAATATTGATTAAATACCCAAGTCATGAAAACAGTTTTCCATATAAATTAATATTTTGTGCAGCTTGCTTAATGTTTCTCTGATAAGCTTTAGGTTCGTTCTGCTATGCTTCCTTACCTCTTTTATATTAGCTCTGTATATTGTAATCCAAGTGCAAATATAAAAGTCAGGTGTCAAACATTTGGAGTGTTTTATTTCAAGCACATTTGACTGAAAGTGGATTCCAGCCATGTGCACTAAAGTGTGTGCATAGAAAAATGGAGAATGATCAGAGTTAATATTTGCTTTGCCTCTCTTTATGCAGATAGCATACTGTGATGCCTGTTTGAACTAATTAACTGAGTTGACTGAGGTGACAAGATCTATAATCCAATACCAATATAACAAATTCTAAAGAGTAATGGACTGTCACCATGAACCTCCAGCTATTTTAGTAAATATTCAATTGAAACTCATTCATTTTCTGATCTCAGCTGTCTCTAACATCTTTTTTCTACTGTATCATTCTGCAAATATGAGAATTTAATACTTTCTTCACCTCTAATAGCTACAGAGGTAGCTTGTTTTCAAAAGGGCCTGTATATGTCTTCCATGTGCAACATATGACTCATTTGATACTTAAGCATTCACAGCAGCTTTATTCATAAATATATATTTTTTTAATGAACAGGTTCAGACTTAGTTTAGGGTTGAGAGTTAGAACGGTTTCTAAATTTAAATGACTAGAGATGAATGAAATCACATTTAACAATTCTCAGAAATCAATATCTCCCTCAACTCTAAAATGTGTTAAAAGAAAATGCTCTTCAATAACCCAGATATGGACAAGAAAATAGCTTGCCTATATCTAGAATCAGTAAGTAGTATAGTATTGATTAAAGCATTTAAAACAAGACTAATCATACCTTTATGTTGCCATCAGATACAGTGAAGAGAATGGTAAGGGAGGTAAGAATCTTTAAAAGTTTTTAATGTGTCCGAAACTTTAAACCAAAACTCTATTTTCAAATTTGCATTTTTATTGCGTCACAATAACCAAAAGTATCCCAAAACTTTATGTGGTGTAAATAATGTTATTGCATATATATATTACACTTTTTAGTTGAGTTAAACACATTTATTTATTTTTTTAAATTAAAAGGTAGAGAAAATGCCCCTGTTTCAAAACCAACACTGTACTTTGATGTAACTTATATCATGTGTCTTCTAACCTTTCACAATCAGTTTTGATTTACAATACAAAAACAAACAGGGGACAATTTACCTAATCATACACACATAAGAGTAAATGGAAGTGACAAGGGAAAAAATGGATGCAGTTGCTGAATTATCACCCTGCCCTTTAACAGTTCAAAACTGCTGGAAGCAACAGAAATAAATTTCTTTCTTCAAACAGGTAACAGCAAAAAGAAATGTTGCAAAAAAAAAAAAAATTCAGTCCCCTTGTTTTTAGCGCTGATTTTTTTTTTTTTTTTTTTTTAAATTAAACTGATTTTGTATTTTTTTTCTTATCACTGTTTTGACTCCTGCTTCTTCGTTGGTCAGGCTTCCCACTTCATGTAATCTTCTCTCGTAAGCGTGACCAAAGACATTTGCTACAGTCCGCTGGTTGTTCTTTATCATGCCTCAGACCAAACACAGAAACACTGAGTCTGACAGAACAATCAGACAGCGACAACAAAGCACAAGGGGACTTTTTAGTCTTCAGTTCATCTGCCTGGAACAAATGAAGCCGGCAGGAGCGCAGGCTTAGATCAGGGGACAGCTTGTTGCAGATAATGTTCTCATTTGGAGGGAAATTGACCCTGGGCACTGAATCTGCAACAAGATAAGTCATTCTATCTGCAAAACATGTTGAAGTTTATTGGAACAAGAGAGAGGGAGAGGACAGTTTGAAGATGGAAATTAAACTGGCATTTTGCCGAAATGGTGAAAGGAAGTGTTAGCTGCTGACTACATTAAGCAAAACCTAATACTGGTACTTATGGGATGATGTAGTCTGTCTTCAACAGGAGGGATTTTTAATGTACTAATGGTCACTATGAAATTGTTAGTTTTAGTCAAGTTCTTATATTTGTCTATAAACTAAGACCATTCAGATATGACACATCTTTCTTTTTACAATGTGTTGCAGACTTATATCATTATTATGCTTTTCAGTTCAGTATAATCATGAGAGCTGAACAAGCTTGTTGATTTAATTTAAACTAGTTTTGGATTGGCTTTGCAGCTATTTTGTGCATTTAACTTTATTTTAATAAGATTCCACCTCAATCTATATTCTATAACCCAATGTGGGGCTATCTGCCATAAAACTTAATTGTTTCCGAAAAAACTAATAAATAAATAAAAACATCAAGATGTTGTAGTTGTCCATGCAAAGTCCAGATTTTGGCTTGAACAAAATCCTATCGTGAAAACTCCAGAGAACTGTGCAGAAAAAATATCACTGAACTGGCAAATATGACAAAGAGTGAATAAAGAAATTTCCACAATATTTGAGAGAATGACAAAGGCCTATAAGCACATTCATAATTGTCCAATTGGAGCCAGCACATTAACAATTTAATTCTCATTATTGTCCGCCATGGTTGTTGTTTTTGTCCCTGTTCATTAGGATAGACAATAGTGATGTTTGTCGAGTATCAGTGAGGTACAGATCGAATACGTATCAGATTTAGGACCTCATATCCAAGTGGCCAGGGTTTCATTTGTAAAAATTTGATCTATGTTGTTCAGACTGTCATGAAAAGATCACACACAATTCCCATAAGAGCAAAAAAATATATATATCAGATTTCAGTCTCTTCAGGCTGCATTGTGAACATGGCCTAAATTTAGATGAAAGGTGGTTAAGGTTTCTCAAACGATATCTTCAAACCTGACTTTCATCATTACTGCTGGAAGAATTTGGATTGGATGTAAAGCCCGAAAACTTTCCCAGATTTCGGTGTTTAGACCTAAATTGGGAATTTTTTATTTTTCTTTCCTTCCAACGTCTTTCAAACCATTTTCAGGAAGATACGTTTTCAGGTTCTGTCTGTGTAACTAAAATTGAAAACCACCAGCAGCAAACCATACGTGTCGGATTAACTGAAAAGATAACAATCTTTGTTAAATCTGATTTTAAAAGTGGAGCTTTAGGTAGGTTGTAGTGTGCACTAGATCGAATGCCAGTTTTCTGCACTTATAATGTCAGTTTTTCTGTGTGCATCTGAATGCAAATATGAACAAGTAGATGATATTTAACTACTTTATGAATTTGTGGATGTATGCATGCCGTTCAAATGTAAATAGATATGGATAATTACATTATCTAGTATGTCATATTTAAATTGCATGCTTGATGTATTCTAAATGTTTGGTTAAGCAGATGAAGCATGCATCCAAGGTCCTTCAGGGTGCAAAGCTCTGTGATCCCATTATTTTTGTTTCACTAAGATATCACCATGTGTCACGTTTAGCACAGATAACCTTTTAGTATCAAGAAAAGGTTATGCAGAAATAATTTTAGTACCTTTTCTTTTTGATCCTAATAAAATAAAATAGAACTTACTTTTATATTGTGTTCATAAGCACGGCCAGGGGAAAAGATTTATAAAATGTCACATACAGATGCACTTTTTTAATAATACTTCCACCTGGAAAAGCCCATATTACTGAATATACCGACTATCGGGCAAAAAATACAACATAAGTTAAAGAACAAGAACAAGGCTTGAATATTGCAACAATCTCTTGACTAGCACTTCAAAGTCTGCTACACCAACACTACAGATCATAAAAAATGCTAATTTTTTAATTGTATTTTTAATGTCACAAAATATGGAAAGGTTCAAGGTTTATGAATACTTAGGGGGTGTGCAGTATTACCAGCAAGAATATTAGTACCACCATCTAAAGACAAGATATTTTAGGGTGTACAGTAGTGAGGGAAAGGAAGGCTTAAGCTCAAGAATGACACATTTATTAAAATATTAACTCCTACTGCATCTGATAATTGATTTCATATGGAACAGTAGTAACTATTTAACTTTTCGCTTAGATTCTTTATTGTATTTCAAGGTTCATAAAATAATTAAGAGGGATTTGGCAGCTATAGGGACTTGATATTTAATAAACCTTGGATTATTATACTCAAGGTCTTATCTGAAACAGTCCATGGCTTACGCACCACTGGTGCCTTCCAGGGAGTCAGATGAGATAAGTCGCTGCTCATTTGGGTACATCTTATTCCTTACAATGAACAGGACCAGTAGAAAGTATAGCTTCTCCTCACTGTTGCTGCACTCTGAGCACATTACTGTAATGTAATGGTGTGCAGGGATCCATCTAGACCTGTGCAGGTCAGAATGGTCTGTAATGCTGATTGAAATGGGGATTATTCTTGCTTTGTTTAGATAAGCTCACACTTGCTGCCTCACATAATGCAATCTTTTCAGTGCATTTTATCTGCACCCTGTACAAGTCTGATATTTGTTCATAAGCAGCAGATTAGATTCACTTACAGATTAATATTGCACAGTGCATGAAGGTTAAAATCCATATTTTAATATAAGCAGCAGACTTCTCATGAAGTGAGTACTAAACCTTAAATTGATACATAAGCATACATTTGCTCTTATGGGTCCCCCCAGTGGTTCCCAAAGCTTTTCTGGGTCCCCCCATGGATTACAATAAAATCCCCCACAAAAAAGAAAAAAAAAATCAAATGGGCACACACATCGTTCAACCAGACATAAAAAATATACACATATTTTGTTTTCAAACTCTACTGAAGTTTATTTCACACTGCAGGTTGCAACAAAACACACTACAAACCATCTTTACAGTAAAACACTTTTGTGTAACAGTTTTCTTATTCAAAACATTGTTACTTTCAGTAAGAAGAAACATGCTGAGTGTTTAAAATATTGAGAGAATACCTAAAACCTAAATTAGTCAGGTAAATGAGCTTTTACTCTCCATATTGTGATTTCCCTTACATATAAGAAACTTATTATAATAGAAAAAAGCAAGTCTTAGCTGAACAAATGTCTGATTTAATATTCAGCAAAGTGCTTTGCTGAATATTACTGAAGCTTTTCTGGTTTATTAGATCTATCCGTGTGGTTCCGCTGTCCTATGGGCTCATATGGAACTGAACTGTTGAAGCTGCCAAGGTAGCCAGGTGGCAAATCAAACTGTTAAAATTGGAAATAGTTTAAACTAATTTATTGTATTGGATGAAATTTTCTCAACAGCATCTCATGGCATTGAAATGTTAGAAAACAACACCTGGTAAATTCCTTTTACTATATGGTTTTGTAATTGGCTCCTGCTTTATTTTTAGACTTTAAAAACCCCCCCAAAAAACATGGAAATTATTGCAATTATGGTAGTGTTTCACAAAAAGAATATTAAACCTGACCAGGGTATGTTTTAAAAGGTAAATTCAGGTTTATTTTTTGAGGTGCTTTTTGGGAGTTTAGACCTGTTCTATATTTTGAAACCTAATCAAGTTTTATTTAATGCTTGATTGCTTGAATTTGCTTATTTACCTAGTGTTTTGCATTTTAAACAGCATCTTTTAAAGTGTAACCAGTGTTATACTTGGGCACATATACACATTTCCTTGCTTTGTAATTAGAAGTTAATTGCGAGACAATAGAGGCAGTACAAACAAAAAATTTTAATTTGTTGTTACAAAGGAATAAGAGGAAACATGGAAACAAGGAAGTTACATATTGGGAAAGTGTGTATGAAAGATCAACCAATACTCTTTAAAAGAAATGGAGCAATGTGGCAAATAAAGAGTGAAGTAAGAAAACCGACATGAAGCAAAAAGATTGTCAATGGTCTCCCTTGGCCTATTTTTGTAAAATCTTATCTCCACTTCCTCATTTTACCCTGTTCTTTCTGTGAGTTTAACAAAAATATTTACAAAGATTATTTTCTCTCATCTAATAACAAACATTTATTTGATCTACAGATCTTCTTTTCCTGACTTTTATTTTCCAAATCTTTGTTCTGTCATATAAAAGGTTACTTGAATAGCCTACTGTACTGAAAAAAAAATAAAGGGAATAATTTTTATAATATTAGTGTACTATAGGATGAAATAGAAGTGGAAAATAAAAAAAAAACCAGATAAAATCTTCTTACACATTAAAGAATAGACACTGTTAGAAAAGGCTTTTAATATTACTCAATAAAAATATTGTTTTGTTTGACTATAACCATATAAAAACATACAGTACCTTATTCAAATTGTCGGTTCAACATAGGTTTTCATATCTTTCAGATTTATGAAATGATTTTTCCAAGGAGAACTATCTAAAAGTTCAACATATTATCTGAACTGGCATATACTGGTGTGATTAGATATTTTTATCTTATAGATTTCTATTGATTTTCTATTTTAGCTTCTTTTTTTTTGTCACACTAAAATGTTGCACACTGTCAAAGAAATAGCTTGAGTAAATAGGAAAGTCGTTTTCAAATAAAGATTTCATTTATAAGGGAAAAATACCCAAGACAAAAAGTTATTACACCCATGTTAAATCTTGTGCTAGCTGCAAATGACCACATTTTGAGGAAAACTGAGTTCAGGTTTACCCAAAGCTTGTTGCTGCCTGCCCTGTAGAATCAAGAGATCACATTGTTGGACTTTAAAGGGTAACAAAGCACAAACAGAAGTTATTTGTAAGAGAGCAAGTAACCTTTCCATAGCACTACCTTATAGAAATAGTGGAACTGACCTTAACTTGCAAAAAGAAAAGAAATAGAAAGTAGAAGAAATGGCAAAAAGACACAAACACACACAAAAAAAAATACTTTATACTGCACAGAATGTTTCAAAGTCATGTGTAATAAGTAAGCGTAGCCCAGGCCCTTTACAAAATTTACATTATCCCAAATATTAGTCGGTTGAATAAAACCATGAAGAATCTCTAACTAAAATGAGACTTTAACCTGCAGTAAATGAGAACAAGATGGATACACTTAGAGAGCGGTAGAAGGGAAGATGGCATCCATTTTACAGATATGCAACCCCTGACCACCGAAATGAGCTGCTGAGTGTTCAAACGTCATTCAGATAACAACTTATGTTCCCGCTGACACTAAATGGCAGTCAATGGACAGACATATAGCCCACTGGGAATAGATGCAGTCAATGGGCAATAAGACTTCTAAGGTCTATATGCCATTAATGGGAGTAATACAATATACTAAATGGTATTTTGCAGACACTTAGACCAGAACAACTCAAGGTACCTCATTGAGTGCTTTTTTATTTTTAGAAAGGGCGCTCCCATTGGATCATTACTCTTGATGCCTAAAGCCTCTGGGAATTGGAGTGCTTCTAAAGATCCTGAGGTCAAGTACTCCAACTTTGTTGGAACTATTGCAAAGCACCGCAATGGCATTCTCAAACAATGAAAACTGAAAAAAGTTTTAAAGATTTAAAGGTAAGAGCCACACTTCTTGACTAAAATGCTGTAGTAAAATAGAAACACAGCACAGTTTTTTGTTTAGTTTAGTTGAAGAAGAGAAGTTGAAAGAGCCACAAATCATGGAGTAGTATTTATTGGTTATTCTGCATCTCTCATGTTTTTTCCTGAATGTATTTCCATTAAACCACAAATGTAACCTCTGTTAACCATTGAAAAGAAAATGTGAGCTACAATTGTTTTGCTAGAATATATTACATTTTTAAGTATTTTGTCAAAATTACCACCACCTGCTGTTGCAGCATTAGAATTACATTGGTGTTTTTTTATATATATAAATACCATGAAGACCACATAAAGAGATAATTTTCTTTTATTAGAAAAAAAAAAAAAAAGAAGAAGCTCAAGATTAGTGTGGCTGGGACCTGACGCAAACCTCCTGGTTTAATGCAGGCCAATTTAAGGTGGCATAAGAGCCAATAATGGATTAAAGGCTTTAAGAGTTGTTGAGGCTTAGGGCCAAAGTCATTAGTATCAGATACAACAGAATAATGCTGAGTAATGCTGGTCTGTAAAATGAATTCAATTCACAATTAATTGCTATATTGTTTATACATAGATGAAAAACAGTTGGACTTTTTTTGTTTCTTACCTTCTGGGAAGTACCCTTTTTATAGCAGGTTGTTATAAGCTGTAATAAAACAGTGAAAATAAGATGGTTAGAATTCCACCTTATATGTTGACGTGTGTGTATGTATACAGACATATTTTATTGTCTTAAAAACAACTTTTTTTCAACATATTATCCTTTACTTTCAGAAACTCTTCAACATTTATGGATACCTTCTTCATTGTTTCATTCCTGTGCCTCACAGTCTCTTTGCTTTCCCCTTTCCCATGCATTCCCTCACTCCCTCTCCACAGCAATCAGTCACTTTCTTAAAGTAGCTCTGATTGCAGCTGGATTCAGAGCCAATGCTGGATCTAGAGGAATCAAAGGTGTCAGGACCCTTGCAGATCTTTTCAATGTCAAAATACCCAAAGGACACTTTGTGGCCATGCCAAAATCAATTTCGGCTCTATTCATCATCAAAGCCTGTCCTATAGGCACTTGGAGATGTCTGAGGTGTGTCTGTTGATAAAACATTAACCTTATCCCTAATGCAAACTGACGTTGACTTCAGTGCACAGATTTCTACAAAGATTGGACTAATAAAAGTAAACTTCTCCTGAGCTTTGAAGACAAGAACAATATAACCTGAAAGTAAGGAAGGTGTGTTTAAAGAGAAGCCATGTCTTAATGTTTATAAGAAAATAGGGATTTCCAGTATAGCTTTTTTAAACAAGCATTTTAACCTCACTGCTCCCTAGGCTGCTAAGACAAATTGTATGTTGTTATAATGTATTTTCTAAAGGTTCTGGGGGTTTTTTTCATTGTGAAAACCTTTGTGATGGCTGTCTGAGAAAGATCCTAAATAAATAAAATTATACAGCACAACACTTACTGTAAAAACCACTAAGTACACATGCCACAATTATGATAAGACAAAATGGCGTCTTCAAGGCAAAACATAATAAATGGATCATCCCACAACTTTGTAAGCAACACTTGAGTTTGAAACTGATAACTTCTACCAAGAACCACCTATTTATTACCACATCTTCACAGTGCCACCATTCTGCTCTTAATCCTTTTCAAACAGTGTCAGAATGTGGCCCAAATATACTCTTGCATACTGTATGTACTCTGCAAACCTCGTGGACTTTACACACACTGTCCGTGGATGGTTGAGATTTTGATAGTGGAGAATAGCGATTGGATACATTTCTTGTGAAGTATTCCTTCATTTTCCACAATCTGATATTAACAATTAATTAGTTGGGCACCAAGCCCTGTCTCACTCCTGTTGGTGTGACACAAAGTGGCAGTCTGGCTGATGTGGCTGGTTTCGCCATCTCAACCATATCAGCTTGGTACCGTTTCCCGCTGAGCAGTTTACCGTGCAACACTGAGTATGCGTACACGGTCACAAAAGTGTACCTTTGCGCAAACGTGAGTCTGCTTTGAGTGTAGCTTCCTGTAGCAGCTAGCTTTAGCATGCAGTGGTACCACTAGCTTGCATGTACGCAAGAAAAAGGATTATTGGATTTTGCTGTTGAATTAAAGTTTTTTCTAAACTGGTGCAACAGCTAACAACATGTTAGCATCCAAGCTCCACTAGACAAAAAAAAAACAACTAATCAGAAATTCTTCAATATGACTTAGAGGCAATAAAAAACATCAAAAGAAAACTGTAAGGAAAATTGCAAGGAATATTTTTCTGCTTTGCAAAAGTAAAGCAGAAATGTATTATTTAATCATACACCATTTTTAATGAGGGAATGTTTACATAAAGTGGTATGGCAGATGAAGTTAAGAGATAAGAAAGTTTAGGAGATTGCAGTAGCGAGTTTGGATAGGTGTGATAAAAATGCCTTGGGGCCTGCAAAGAGTGGTAAAGAGGCAGCGTTTGAATCCCTCCCATGCTATCTCTCCTTCCTGCTCCTGATTTCATCCCCGTCAGTCAGCCGTTAAGGGGATGCATTCCCCCAAAGGACGACAAAAGGAGGGGCGTTATATATATATATATATATATATATATATATATATATATAAAGTTATCTCTAAAGTGAAAAGTGGTATTGCCACGGAAGCAGGAGGAGTCTCTAAGGCCAACATCTAAACAGTTCCTTCATCACAACCGTCCCACCCACCAGACAGTCTCTTTTTGCTCCAGTCTGCTTTTCAGTCATCGTCTCATTGCCTCAGATAGCATCTATTGTTTATCTGATCTCGGCTAAGCTTTTCTTCAATGTTTAAAAACTACTCAGTGCAAAAATGTCATCTCCATTTTCCATCTTCTTCCACATCAAAGCTTGAACCTAAAGAAATGTATTATTACATTTTAAAGGTCCAAAATATAACATAATAAAGATTTTAAGATAGACATTATCTTAGCTGGAATTAGATAAAATCCTTTGATATTTTTTTATTTTATTATTAACCTTATTCCTATGACCTATGATACTTCACATGAATTTGGTTCACAATTTCTGGACTAGTATGGAAACAAATGGTCTCTCACCAATCAAAATATGGAATAAAACACAGGAATATAAATTTTAACTCTTTAAGAAACTATGGAGATGACCTGAAGAAATAGCCTCTAATTATCTTTCTTGTCAACTCCACTGCAAAAACTTAGTTTAATTTGACATTGATCTTTTGCTTTCTATGTTAAATAGCTGAGAGTACAGAGGTTAGGTACATGAGTACATTAACACATTTTCTGTTTAAAATGGAATCAGGGAGAGAAATACATTGAATTGTCATCATCAAAAAAGGGTGTTACTATATTATCTTGATATTTTTTAAACCTAATATCATATTTACTTTTCAGAAATTTATGTTCTCTTCTCTGGTTATCTGTCATACAGTAGCCCAAGCAAATCTAGTTGTAAAGGTTTTCTGTTGGCGTTCGATGAAAATTAATTCACAGAACTTTTCACATTTTAGGCGTGCTATGCATCTACTAAAACTGCAAGTTAAGCTGACCCTGGTTAATGATGAAGTCCTAACCAGTATTTAATCATGTCTTATAGACATGTCCTGCTTACTGAAACAGATAACGAAAAGAAAAAGTTATGCTCCAAACCTTAAAATTACATGTATGCTATGTAAGATTATGTACCAAGACAAAGTAATTTACTGCATCTGAACTGCTGATATGATAAATCCTACAGTAACACAGCCTGAAATGAGGCGGACAACAAGGGATTAATGTATTTTTGTCTTCTAATAATTTTGTTCTTCATAACAGACACATACTATCAAAAATTGCAACCTTCTGATGGATAATAAAAAAGGAATTGTAGACTTGTTATAATCCACCAAATTAATAATTGGGCCTCTTTTGGTGGTGATGTTGGAAGTTATAGTTGCTCTTTGGCTAAAGGCAAGTAAAACTCAATTTGTTTCCTTATCAATTTCTTTATATCTATAAAGAAAGTAATTAAAAACTGTGAACTTTTTACCTGAATATTTTTCTCAGTAATTGGACCCTCACTGGAAAATAGTATTTATTTATTTTTTTTACGTGACTGCCTTTAAGGAAGCTGCACAGTGGAGCTGTGGAAAGCCACAAAAAGATCTCAGAAAGAAGGTACTGGATTAATATCCCGACCTGGACTCTTTCTGAAGGGATTTTTATGTTCTCTGTGCATATGAATGGGTGCTCTCTGGATACTCTGGCTTTTTAGGCTAATCAGTGTCTCTCAATCGGCTTAAGGTGTGAGTGGGTGACCTGTCCAGGCTGGTGGACAGGTCACCTGGCAGGAAAAACTGTTTTAGACAATAAACAGATACTTACAATTACATTTGGGACATAACATTAATATTTAGTGATAACATTACACTTCCAGCTGTGCAGCTGACACCAGCCTTCAGATGTAGCTGCTAAGATGTTGTTTTTTTTATTTTTTATCTTCCAGAGGTGGGATAATGGACATGATCTTTTTGAATACATGTGTTAAATTTTAGTTATTTGTTGGTTCTTTAATGGCTTAATAATTAACATCTTCCAGGGTTCAGATTTCCCTTCATCGGACAAGTCTTCAACTACTTTTTTTTTTAATTCAAGTGTCCTTTATGTTTTCCATCTCAGCTTCCTACTACTTCCCAACATGAATAGAAGAAATTATTTCATCATTATGCGAAAGAGATTTAGCCCCCCTGCTGCACACTTAACTGATTAATGACAGCAAATGAATCCTTTACTGTATGGAGATTTTTATCATTTGATGCATTAATCTCTCTCCACATTCCTTTCTCTTTTCTTGAATCTCTTGAAATAGTAATTACTTTTCTGGCAGTAGTTTGGGAAAGACATACAGGAGACAAAGGCGGCTGATGTTTTATTCAAGGGTGGAGAATTTGAGCATTGCGTTTTTACAAAGGAACAATTAGAAGACAGAGATTGTCAGCCACTATCAAAGACATCACCTTGTCATTTTGTCTCTAAAAGTAAAGTGGAAGATTGAATTGAATATATAATAGACTTTTAGGTATAAAGGCAAGCAGCAGGTAATGACAGAGCCACCTTGAAACATGGCAGATCAAACTTCACTGCAGCTCAGTAAAAATTAATTAAGCAAAATTACGACGTTTTATTACATTGATTGTCTAAAACAGTATAATTTGTGAATAAAATTCTACATTGTCTTGTTGATGAAGATTGTGCACAGTTTTACAATCATTATCACACAATGACTCAATGACACAAACAAGCATTCTGAGAGAAATGCCAATATCTGAGTAAACTAAATGCTCAGTTTACCTTGTTCAGCCTTTTCTCACCCTCATGTTGTACAGGATAAGATGAGGCCAAAGGATTTACAACTGAATATGTTAGTCTCATCTGCCTGACCGATTCAGTTATCATTTATCTCTCTGACATTTGTGCAAGTTACAATCTATGGCCCTGACCGTGGCTCTGAAATATCAGGAGCCTGAATGTTCTGTGCGCTGATAAATTCATAGATCTGGCGGCCATGCTGACGTAGCAGGTTGATTTGTAATGTTGTCTTTTTTTTTCCCTTCCAATCTTGGTGTTCTATCTGCTTTGTTTTATATCTGCCACAGCAATGCCCCAAATTTTTGTCTTCTGACCCATGAAAAAGTAGCGATCAAGACTTGTAATCTCAGTAACTGCTGCTTGAAAAGACGGTGCTGAAAGACAATTTAAGTCAGTTTCCCACTTCACTAATCCTATTTGACTATAATGTTAGTTTAATTATGTCGACTCTAATGGCTCTTTAAGTATTTCGATACACTACGAAGATAAGTCACATAAGTGCTGAAATGTCTCAATGTAATTGAATTAATTTGCAGTATGGTTGATGTGTTTCAACTGGTTTTTGGCTCTGGTCCATGTTTGGGTCAAGTTGACTTGAAATATTATACCCCAAATAAGACAAAACTGTGTGAAGTCCTGATAGTAGGGATTTATTCACTTAAGTCACATAACATTATTGTACAATATACAATAAGTACGTTATAGAAAATTATTCCTAGTATTTGGTTTTAAAAGCTAAAATAAATATGTTTTATTTTTTGTGTCTTATAAAAGCTTTGATGAAAAGATGTCCTTGGATTGCCAATGATGCATCATGTAACAAAAAAGAGACAGCTAAAGCAAATCTATTGGCTGTCTTTAAAAAAACTGATGCATCGAAATGTTTAATATTAATGACCTCAAAAAATGAGGCCTGGTAGTTTTAGTAAATAGCAGTACGGATAATGAGAAGGCCACGACCTGTTTGAACTTACGTTTAATGGAAAACATTTAGAATCTTTAAGATAAAGCTTAAACTAAATTTCTGCTTCGGGTGACTAAATCTTCACGTTGATGAATATGCGAGAATATTGATTTGTGTATCAACAAGGTGATGACGTTGCTGCTGAGCGAAACCTTAGTCACCCTGAGGATCCCTGGATTGCTGATGGAGGAAAGACAGTGACACACACACATACACGCAAACACACCGTACATCTATTCCCGTCCTTGTAAGCTGAGCTTTATTCCCTATAGATTCTAAATTTCATTCAGATGTGTTTTACTTTAAATCTAAGATAAAACTGAATTATTGCTTCAAATACAATAGCTCTAACATAGAGCTTTGTGTGAGTTTGTGTCTTGATTATTTTTGTAAGACACAGTGTAAGGTGAGCCACTGTATCATCTTTGTTTGAATGAGCTAAGACTTGAAACTTTTAAACAAAATAAAATTACTTTTTCTGTTTTCTTCGAGACTAAAATCACAAAGAAAGCTCATAACGAGAATTTCAGAAATGAGGAAATTGCTGGGTAACCTCAAAGCCTTAAGGCAGCTCAAGACAATCACACGCACACACTCGTTTAAAACACAAAAGATGAAATAATCATTTCAATTTCACATCTCTGTCTCTCAGAATAAGATTACATTACATCCTCTTTTTGAAGTGTGCCCAGGAGGTTGAGTCCAGTGCTCTGAGAAAGTTTTTTTTTATTTTTTATGATGTACTCCTTGGAAGTTAGGATTCAAACTCATGAAGATGCAAAATACAAACATAGTGTTTCTGAGATGACAGTACTGAGCCATTCACATCAACACAATGTCTCTCTCCGCAGAAGAAAGACTTTGCCCTCCCATCTAAATGGAAATGTATCGCACTCTCACCAGTGGTCTTTTCTTTCATTGCATTGCATGTCTTTGCTTTTCAGCTTGCCCTCTCTCTGTCCTCCTCTTCTAGCTGTTACATCACAATTACTTTTAATTTAGACAGACATCTTACATTTTTATTATTTAAAAACACAACCATAACCTAATGTTACCACCACTTTGTTTTAAAGTGATCAACATCATAAGAAGTGCAGCTTTAGGCTACAGGAACTCTATTCAAATACTTTTGCTTAAACTTGTATAAAAATGCATTCAATGTTCTTTTCTTATCTGCCAAGAAAAAGGCCAAATCAAAATCTAAAGGTCATGTGTTACTGCTGCTTCAATCTTATACTCTTCTTGAATTGCTGGTGTGGATATTGTTCTTGGCTACGTTATCAACTGTTTATGTGGATAATATACAATCTCATCATATCTTTAACAATAACCGCTGATTTCTTTGGTCAATCAACTGATCACCCACCAACAGAAGTAACTTGACAAAGTTGCAGAGATGGACACTCTAAAAAATTCCTGAGTTAAAACAACCCTTATTTACAACCCTTGTTTTTATTTTTTGCCAACCCAGTTTGACGCGGCTAAGTTACAGGTTTAATGCAGCATACTGGGTTAGGATCTCCAGACTAATATTTGTCCTTTCATTTACAAAAATATGAGTTGAAAAGAATAACCTATACCCTGTACTACAGAGAGAGTAATAGAAAACTTCTGCAAAACTATGTTTATTTTTTCCTAATGCTACATTTCAAAGTTATTTCAAAAAAGAGAACTTGTATGTCTGTCAACTTACACCAATTGACAAAATAAAAAAAAAAGAAGCAAAATTTATACTTTATATAGTCGCTCTTCTTTATGCATTTTTTGGTTTACTACAAATTTATATAAATTATTACAGCTAAAAAACACTGTTGACACCAAACGTCAAGAAAACCTAAATTAAGCTTATATGTAGCATCCTGGCTATATTTACTTCTACTTAGAGTTACATCAAGTACCGTATTTTCCGGACTATAAGTCACCTTTTTTTTCATAGTTTGGCCGGGGGTGCGACTTATACTCCGGAGCGACTTATGTGTGGAAATTTACACATAATTATATCATATCACATGTTATTTTCACACTAAACCGCAAGAGGGTGCTCTAGGCCTGTGTTATTCTACCTTCGGGAGTTAGCTGAGCTGTTTACAAGCGACATCGAGGACGAAGATTTCATTGCGTTTAGTGATTTGGACACGGATGGTTTGGTAAACTTGTTAGCATGTTAGTTATGCTATAGTTATCTGAATAACTCTTTATATGTTATGTTAACATACCAGGCACGTTCTCAGTTCGTTGTTTTTGTGTCGTGTAACGTTAGCATACCGTACTAGCCTGTTGTTGCCTCTATTCTATTTTTATTGCCTTTCAAGATGACATGTCTGTTCTTGGTGTTGGATTTTATCAAATAAATTTCCCTCAAAAATGTGACTTATACTCCGGTGTGACTTATATATGTATTTTTCTTCTTTATTATGCATTTTATGGCTGGTGCGACTTATAGTCCGGAGTGACTTATAGTCCGGAAAATATGGTACTTAAAACATGCAAAGCTTTTTTTTTGATAGTGTTCCTTAATGGGGTGAATTTTCCAGGCACATAGTGCCATTATATAGCACAATAAACAAGCTCAGCAGACTTGCGGTTCCATCAAGTGTTTGCTAATTGCTGCTGCCGCTAGTCTGGAGGAGCTCTGTAGGGAAGGCGAGGGGAATGGGTGGTCTGAGAGGCAGAAGGCAGCTCTGCTAATATAATTGATCTAAATAAGAGATCGTTATGTTATATAACCAAAGTACTTTTAAAATTGGTAAACACTTGAAAAGACTATGAAACCTAATATTAGGGCCAACTAAGAAAAAAAAAATATAGGAACCTAAAATAGGGTTGTCCACAAAAAACATAAAATACATAGGCTCTATAGCAGGGGTCTCAAACTCCAGTCCTCGAGGGCCGCAGTCCTGAAGTTTTTAGATGTGCCACAGGTACAAAAAGCATGAATGAAATTGCTTAATTACCTCCTCC
>CAEFZX010021658.1:0-30238 GCA_903066825.1 Alfaro cultratus
ACACACATATTCCACCTGTCTCACTCTTACCTTTTCTGCTCGAGCGCCCCTGGCGGCCGTTAGAAAAAATGCATAAATAAGCCGCATTATTGTATAAGCAGCAGGGTTGAAAGCATGTGACAAAAGTCACGGCGTATAGTCCGGAAATTACGGTATGTGAAAGGATATTTGCCTTGTAACCAAACACACAGCAGTCATATGGCCAGTGTGGATTAAAGCATCTGTGCTGCAAGGCTCTGTTAATCACAGGACTGATGTGCAATACCATCTGTTAAGCTTGTTCTCCACAATTAAATCCATCCTTAATGGCTATGATGTTACAGTATTTTAATTTGTCACTTAGCCACCATACAAGTAGGACAATATTATGTAAATGAAAGCAATGGGAAAAAAAATTTATATTTTCTTCACTTTACTAATCATGACATCAGTGTAACACACAGCTTAAGTCCTTTATTCTTTAATAACAGAGTCTAACCTACAGAAACCAGAACCAAACATGGTTTATTTACTACTGCTTTGTGAAGTCTTCTGCATGTTTTTTTTTTCTTAGCTATCTGTAATATTAAAACTTTTTGTTTTAATAGTTTGTTGCAAGAAGCGTCTTGTTTGTACATTTTGTAAATTTCTCAAATTTGTGGTGAAAGTTTGAACATTTAAGATGCAACTTGTTAAACCATATCATTCCAGACTTGCAGTAAATCAACGTTAAAACAACAACCGTCTCTACAAACAAATCAGCCAAACTACATAAAAAGCATCGAGCATTGAATTTCATCCATTAGTTGCCTTAATTTCTAAGGTACTACCATTAATCATAAAACCCAGAACCAGCAGCTGACCTCTAGCTTTATGTTTCTGAAAGGTCAGCTATTGTCTCTTGTCTTTTGTGTGTTCAAAAATAAATGACAAGAAGAGTGAAGGCTCAATCAAACTATCTACGACAAGAAAATCCCTCTGAAGGAAAAAACAAGAAAATTGAAGATTTCTCTCTGCAGGTGGTCAGTTTGTTGTCTTTTAAGGATCAGTCTCGGCAGACTGAGGAATGAACAGACAGTCTTATATAAACGAACAACAGCAAGAGAAAAATGTTTGAAGAATTTTTGTTAAGGTATAAAGTCAAATTAATTTGTCTTCTATAGTATTTCAAACTGCACTTAATACTTTATCTGTTTTTGTCTGGAAAAAAAATGAAAAATACATTTTCACTCAAATTCCTTTTAGATTTGATTACTCAGACAACTTTCACAGGGATCTCTGATCTGATTTAGCTTCTTAAATCTATGCTAGTGGTTAGAAAAGGGAAGAAGTGGTGAATTATACAAACTGGTAACCACTAACTACTGACTGGACCAGCCTTTTCCAGAAACAGAAGGCAGTCAATACCTAGGCCTGACATTGCAGAGTATATTGAAGAAAAAAGTATAGAAAAATGGTAAAGCATAAATCATTATGTAGTAAAATAAAAGTTATTATACCTATCTTTTTTATTACACTAAATATTGGGTTTTATTTGTGTTGATTTATTTATTTTTAATTTTACAGAACTAACATAGAATTTGACATATAATCCAAAATAGTAAAATAAAGGAACTCAGATATCAAAATTGCTTACTATGCATTTCATTTGGATTCAGCTCCCAATGAGTGAATATTTCTAAGAACCACCATTCACTTCACAATTTCTATTAGTTATGGATTCTACGAAGCTGGCCTTTATCATAGAATACCAATAAGAAAATCACTGTTGAGAAAAAAGCCTGAAGAACATTTAAATGTGCGTCTTTTTTATCGCTACAAGTGAACACAACAACAGGGCACGTACTCCAGCTCTTCCTGTCTTTGTAGGTTGTGAAGTTATGAAGTCAGGTACAGGTTTCCTCCCTGGCTTATCCTGGTAGAAAAAAAAAAAAAAAAAAAAAAAAAAACCTTGACAAAAACCAAGTGCATCAAAGGCCAACACAGCAAAACACAAGACATGCTATCCAAATATTGTTGTCTTTAATAAAGTTCTCTGTCAGTGATTATAAAAATCATCACTTTAACTAGATAAAAGCACGGTGATGAAAAGCATATTTATGAAAATATAAATCTAGATTTGTCAGAATCTATATTTAAAGACCTGTTTGTGATCATAAAATTTATGTTTTATCCAATTTATTTACAGTAGGGCTGCTGTAAATGAATATTTAAGTAATCACGTAATCTATAGATTATTCTTACAATATTTTTTCACATTTGAGCTTCCCTAACAATAACTTTTCTGTAGTTTAGAAAATTTACCTGTAACAATAACAGCTCACTTTCTAAGTTCACCTGAAGAAAAGTTATACAAAAATCTGAAATTATTCGATTTAATGATAAAGAGGCAAGCTCACAAGCACGCTTATGAAAAATGTCTATACTCCAGCTTTTAGTTTATGTATTCATCTTCAGTCAGTTTAACAGATGAACTCTGACTTTGCCCAGACATTTATAGCTCTTGTGTTCATGATAACGACGGGATTTAACTCCTGCATTTGTCACACACATAAACTCATCTACCAGCTGTACCGCCATGATGCGATTCGCCACCCATTTGTTGCCACCGGGATGATATGAAATTTATTTTCCGGGGTTAGTGAGTAAAGCTACACATCTAAAGCAAAGCCGCCCACAGTGTTCAGTCTATCTGCTCACCTGTATAAATAACCCCGCTGTGCTCATCCCTGCAGTACTCAAAGCATCGCTCCCGTCATTTTACGGATGTTTACTGGTCCCCCGAAAAACGACAAACACCCAGACATTATCATGAATCAGTAAAATCCTCCAGGCCGAAGTAGAAAATTGGACGTTATAGTGCTTACACTTAGCTTTCGTCAACAGCTCAGGCGGAAGTGAGTGCTGCACAACGCATTAAATAATAAAACATAACTTAACAAAACTTCGAGGCAGATAAATTTTCCTTGAGGAAATTTAATAATCGAGTACCTGTCACTCCAGGAATCGTTTCAATCCTAATTTACAGTGAAATAACTTGCAATCATCTGGGAAGTTCAGCTCCTGCAATGTTTGTTTTTTTCCCCCATTTATATATTCACAAAAAGACAATTAACATAATTTTGGTCTAATGCCATTTTGCAGACATAAAATCTAAATTTCCTCTAAAATAGTGTTTTATTTTTATTTTTCCACTGTATGCTACAAAATATTCCCTCATTTACTACATTGTGTTTTGTGATCTAAAACATGTCTACTGTTTAGACTTGACAACAGAAGCTTTAAATACAGGTTTGATACATGTTTTGCAAATGATCTTGCAGATAAGCTGAACTATATATTGCACAAGCTAACAAAGTTGCACAAAAACTCTGTCCTATGAGTTATTGTCTCATAGGACAGAGTTACATGCTTTATTTAACATATTGTCCTATGTTATTGTCCTACATAGGACAATAACTCTGTGTCCTATGCAGAGGACACAGAGTCCTCTGCATACGACTCTGTGTCCTCTGCATAGGAGGACACAGAGTCCTCCTATGCTGACAAAGTTAAATAAGCTTTGTCAGCTTATTTAACCAGCTGAAAAAGCTGGTTAAATAAGAGGAAAAACTAAGCAAATAAACAAAGGGATCAGGCAAATAAGGGAAAAAATTACCAGAAAAAGGGACGACTGTCATATTGATCATATCTTAATGCATTGCATTATATTCAAGCTTGATATTATGCAAAATATGAGCAAGACTGTTTTGAAAGTTTGATTAATAGAAGGTTAATCTCAGTGTGGAAAGTCTGTGGCTAAGAGCTGCAGGATACAGAGTGAATTTCCTCAAGTATTCAATATGAACAAAGGAGTTAACTTCTTATTAGCGGGTGCGCTGCTGTTGTTTTGCTAGACAGTACCTATATTATAGCCTTGTCTACCATCTCGCCACTTAATTTATTTGACAACCATTTCTTTAAAAGAAAGGAACTGAAGCAGTTTTACTTTCTGTAGTTGCCTGACATTGTAGATGTACCTACTTTAGCAATTACATGCTTTATTTAATTAGCTTTTTATCAGTTCTCTGTAGCATTTAACTGTGCCAGGATTTAAATTAAAAACATAACACTAAAGGTAAATTACATGCCAGAAAGGAAAAGACCAAACATTTATTGAAATTCATAATAGCAGTAGCATTAAGATCAACTCGTGCCCATTTTTTGTTCTTCTTTTATTTTACACAATGCAAATGTTCACTCAGCTTTTTGCATGGAAGCTATCATATTTTAAGTTCCCTATTTATACTTGCAAAATAGGGAATTGATCGGGATGTACTGAAAGGAAAGCCAGAGCTGACTTTCATCATGAGACTGTTCAGTCTGGCAGTGTTTATCAGCTTTCTGTATGTGGCTCTTTGCCTGGGGCCAAATTTGTGGCTGGCACAAGTGCTCCAGTCAGTTGCATCTATTACAAGATCTATCTATTGCTTATTGACATAATGTGAATTGGGTGAACCCACTGGGTGTACAGGACAAAATTACAAATTGCCTTTTGAGTAAATGCAATTAACCAACGTTGTGTCAAGCTGACCTGGGTTAACACACAATTAATTTGCGACAAACAGATTAGGTACAGACCTCAAACGTAAACTGCAAAGTGGCGCAGTGTAGCATGGGTAACTTCTTGAGTAAATTCATGTTATTGTACCACTGAACCTGTGGTATTTAAATGGGAATAAGTCAAGGGAGATGTGTGGTTTACCTTCATCTATGACCAGTTCTGAATTGATCAGGATGTACTCAAAAGAAAGCCAGAGTTCACTTTCATCATGAGACCGCTTAGCCTGACCGAGTCAAAAAAAGCCAGATGCAGCAAAGATATGATGATGCAGTGAAAAACTGAGGCTTCTTCCCAGTACAGGCCACAGGAAACATAAGATAAGAGATAAAAAATAAAACAAGAATACAATTACTGAGGGCATGCAGTATGTCACAGAAACAACTCAATCCATTTGTTGCTCTAAATAACCAGCAGATTGAAAGCAGATGAACACCCTTCCCTACACCAAGGATGTTTGAGCCTATGCAACAAGCAACTGAACAAGATCTAGTCAACAAATAAAAGTGGAACATCTTTTGAAGAACATATGAAGAGACCCTTTCTATAAAAACAAAAGCCTTTAATCGAGAAAAAAAACCCCGGATTGATCGACCTCAGTAAAAGATAGCATATACATTATATAAATCACAGTACAACAGTGTCTGTTTTTTATTTTTTTTTACATTTGGCAATGTTAAGATCCCCTATAGCGACATACCATGCTGAGAGGTGTGCAAACGCAAGGCCACGTTACAAAGAAGACCGTGTCATTTTAAAAAGAACATGCTTACTTGAAACGAACACTATCAGCAGACAGGCATGCTGTGGAAGCTGGCAACAGGTAGACAGGAATCTCACACACACAAGGTAAAAGTCAATACATAAAGATTGAGAGCAGATGAGCATGAGTCATCCCGCTCAGGCCGGCTCCTGACATTTGGTTCCGTATAGAAAAGCAAAAGGTAAACAGATTGAAAAGGTGATTGCACAGAAGACGAGATATAGCACAGAAGTTGGAAAAGATGGCAGATGTCTGTGTCTTTGCCATTCCTCAGGAGCATAGATGAGGTCCTTTGTGTGCCTTGCTTGATTTTTATCCCTGTTTGAATCAACCCTGCTGGAGTCTTGGAGCATATGGTGATCAATTGTGACATAGCAACTTAATGCAAATTAATCTTTGATTATGGTTCTCTGGTTAGTCTCCTGGCAATCTTATCTGAAGTAAAAGCAAAAGAGCAAAAACAATAGCCTGCTGAAATAAATTAATAAAGTTAATATTTATTATATTTAATTGGCACCCACAAAAACTGTAAATGATTGTGTACTGCTGCCCCAACAAGGGAATTAATTGGTAAAATGCCAAAACACTGTACAGTGCCAGGTATTTTTCCATTACTATATATACCTCAAAATATGAGTACAAAGACAGACTTTGTATTTTTTTGTAAATTTGAAAGGAATACTTTCATTTCTAAGAATCCCAGCCTGCTTTCCACCAGATATGCTCATATTATGACACAACAGAATATACAAGAAAATTCAGAAGGGCACTGGATCAAGCTTTGTTCATGCAGAAATCATGCGCCTTCAGCACAGCATAGAAGCCCCAGCCAAAATGAAGTCCAAACACCTGATCATTTTTAACACAGCATGAAATATTCAAGGCTTTTGAATGTGAAATTATCCTAATGCTTCACCAAAATCCCCACTGTGAAATGATAAGAAAGCAAACAAACAAGAATATAGAAACAAATAAGATCAAGTTCAAAACTGCTCCATAGGTGAAGAAATTATAGATATTTTGATTATTGTGTGAGGAAATGTATTTGTCTCAGTAAACTTTTTCAAGTCTTTTGTTCTGTATGCACAGAATTATTTAAGATTTTGTCATGTTAAACCAAACGTTTTATTGGATTTATGCAAAACAACTGAGGTCAGCAACCTTTATAATCGAAAGAGATATGTTTGCTCTTGATCCTCCTAAAGAAAAAGTTGTCTTAAAAACGATGGGCTATTAAATGTTTTAGAACATTTACTAATAAAAGAAATTTATTCCATGATTAAATTATATAAAAAAATTATTACATAAAATTTTAGCTTTAGAGCTAGGAGAAATAGCAAACCAGTACAAAAACAAAATAATGAAAAATGTTTTTGCATCTGGAGCATGGAAAACAAAAAAACATATAATTTCCAGTCTAATGACAAAAATATTAGACTATACAAAGAAACGATTCCCTGTGCCAGCTGTCATTGTCTGAAAACTAAAAATGTAGCAGAAAAATGCTTGAAGTGGACTTTTTTAAATTTTCCTGTATTTAACAAAACCCCTCAACTTCAGATTCTTACTTTATTTAGGAGTAAGAACCTGATAATAAAAAGTCAGCACACCTAAATCTGTTGAGAAGTAACCCAACTAGCAAACAGAGTCCACCTGTAAATAATAAAATTTCAAAATAAATCCAGCAGTTCTGTGAAAGCCTCCAGGGTTTGTTAGAGAAGATAAGAGAACAAACAGCATCATTAAGGCCAAGAAACAGAGCAGACCATTCAGGGATGAAGTTGTAGAAATGCTAAAAGCAGAGTTAGCTTATGAAACAACATTTCAAGCTTGAACAAGTCACAGAGCAATCAATCACTTGAACAAGGAAAGTGAACAGCAGTAAACCTGCTAGGATAAGCTACGTTCACACAGCAGGTGAATGTGACCCTAATCTGATACTTTTGCCCATGAAAAAGTCAGACCCAGTTTATCATTTTCCTTTGTCATAGCAAAGATGCAAAAAAATAATTTACAATGAGGTTTGTGGCCGTAATGAGTCAAAATGTGAAAAGGTTCAAGGGGTGTGATTACTTTTGCAAGGCACTGTATATCAGCTAAAGGGAGCAAAATTAACAAGCAATTTGAGTCGGTTTTTGACACTCTTCACATTATTGAAAGTGGAAAACCAGAAATTATCTGAAGCCTGAAAGCAAATTATGAAAGCTTTAAAAATCACACCTTGAAATAAGCATTTGCTGTCTGTGTGGCCTCTTGTACTTAGCAGCTAATGGAATCTATTTGCAATATTTTAGAGTGACATTTGGTCTTTCACTTGCAGCTCAAGCCTAAACACTGCCTATAATTTAACGTAGCAGAATAACAAGTAAAATAGGTAAAATCTGTAGAAATGGCAGGTAAAATGCTTATGAAGAACTTTGCTATTACATCTAACATCAGGGGACATATTATTGCCTGTTGGTTATGGTCAAATCAAGCAAAGGGAAATGTCCATTTTGAAGCTCTTCAGGTAAGTGATGCTCTGAACCGAAGGATCTTCTAGTAATTGGTAGAAACAAATTAGTTTTTGGGCTTTTCATATGTTAAAGCTGTTCGGGTCGGGTTTATTTGTTCACTCACACTTTATGGCCCAGTCTCCAGGGATTTCACATTGATATCAGCTGTTCAGCTAGTATCCCTGCAATATGCAGCTAACAAGAATGCAAATGAGCTCAGCAGTCTTATCTAATATTTCCAGAAGGGGTTATTGGAGAATCCAATTTGTTACTCTGTCACACCACCTTCTGGACAGATACACAAAAAGCCTTCAGCCACAGGCTCTGCAATCCCCAGCATCGGCATCAAAACATATACCTCCCTGATACCTGTCAGCGTTTAATAAGAAAAAAACTAACTTAAGTGTTTGTCTTTAAGGGGAAGTGGATCTTGAACATGGTGAAATGGATTTTAGTTTTCTATAGCGAGTGCAGATTTGAGCAGACATTTTACTTGATAACTAAATAAGCAATTTTTCACCATTTTCAAACTGTCACATTTGTAGTTTGTGCATCGCAGCGCAAACAATATGGTAAATAAAACTATCTTGCTCTGCAGTAAAAGTCCCTTATGAAAAAAATGCAACAGATTTAACCCAACTCTGAAATATTCAGTAATAATACAACACTTGCTAATTTGCATGTCAGAATAACATTGTGTCATCTTCTAATTTTGCCTATACTGTCAGAAACTATTGGTTGAACAAGCGCTTTAAAGCTATGAATGAAAGCAAATTTACCACATTTAAAATAACTGTTTTTATAATTGCATTGCTACCAAAGTAGAAACAACATTAGTGCCTCTAATCTCATCAGCCTCTCTGTCCCGATTGTACAACAAGAGAAAAACACTTTCAGCGCAGCATCTAATTAGGTTTAACAATTTAAGAGATTTGCTGCCATTTCAAACTTTACTGAAGTAGTTAGCTTATTGAAAAACTGTTCATTTCAATTAGTTTATAATCTGCACAATATGTTAAAAGAACTATAACTGGAGAGACAGCTCAAGGTCAGAATGGAGCAATTATCTATTGACCACGTCTGCACTCTCGCTTCCCCACCTGTTGCTGCCAGTCAGATGGTGGAAAGGCAACACATTTACCTTAATTGCAAGAGTTTATTTAAGATGTGTAAAATGATCATGAAAGACACAGATAGTTAATGAGTGGAAACCAAAGATCCTTGAACTATTAAGGTAACCAAGGAGAGAGCAGTGCCTATTAACCTGGCACTGTCTCTACGAATGTCTGTGATCTGCCCGACTGCAACAACCCCAGATCAAAGCAATACCCCTTCAGGCTTGTACAGAAGGTACGTATGAGTGGGTGTATCACTTCATCTGCCTCTCTTCTTCTGTAACAGGGTAAAATCTGGATTCATCAACACACATGGCATTTTTCCATTGATCCAGACTCCAATCTTTATGCTGCCCAGCAACGTTTTCCCTGGTTACCCTCACAGATCTGCTTTGTCTCAATTGCTTGAGCTTCCTTCGCACTATTTGTGGAAATGTTCTTACTTTCACTACTGAAAAAAACAAAACAAAACTGTGAGTTCTCCTGTTTTTGGTTTCACCACACATTTAGGAAATTGCTAATCATAATCTTTAAAGTTTATTTTTAACAAACACACTTCTTATTGTAAAGATGATGGTTCCCCACAATCATTTCTGTTCTGAATAATGCATTGGATGGTTTTTCATCAAATTTTGGAAGTTCCAGCAATCCCCTTAGATTGCTGGAACTTCTAAGGGGATCCACTAAATTCCAGTTTAGTGGATGTCACTAAACTGGAATTTAGTGGCATCCAGTTTCCATTACTGGATGCCACTAAATTAAGTCTTTCTAAAATAAATGAACATATTTCTCTTGACCACATGGATGTGTCTTCGGACATGGTTGTTTAAGAAACAAGGCTGATCACTGCTACCAGCTAAAATATGATCATCCATGCAATAACTATCCAAAGCCATATCTCCTTTGCTAAATATGGGTAGCGACTGTTTGCTTTAGGGCTTTATAGACAGGCAGTGTGTTAATAGCTGATGGGATTTCATTGTGAAGTCAAGTCAATCATCCTTTTTTTTTTTTTTTTTTTTTTAAATGGGCCATAAAGTTATAGTTTAAGAAATGCTGCAGATACGTGTACAAACTGTAGCTATTCCAAGTCTAAATGGGAATTTGTTTAACAATAATATCCTTCTTCTTCCTGTGACATCTGTATCTTGCAAGTACACGTTACATTTGTCCCTCTTGTAGGATTTATGCCAAATACATTGGTTATTTATGTTTGTTTCATAATTAAAAGTTACACTCAAATAAAAAAAATAAACAAAATAAAGTCGAATCAATGCATTAAACTAAAAAAAAACAAAAACATTCAGTTGGACACGTTCTGCTGGAGACTGTGAGATTAGAAGAAGACACGTACCGAAGCAGGAGTTGATGAAGCCGTACCAGCTGCAGCCGCCGCGCCCCAGCAGCCACTTTCCCCGGATGCTGGAGGCGAAGCTGAGCGTGGTTCCAAACAAACACACCAGCATGTCGCTGACGCTGATGTTGAGCAGCAGCATGTTCACCGGCGTGCGCAGCTTCTTGAATTTGCAGAACAGCAGCAGGACTATGAAGTTGTTCAGGAAGCCGAAAGTCATGATGAAGCCCAGGACGACGGAAAGCACGACGAAGCCAGCCGGGGAGAGCTTCGCCGCAGACGCGTCGCCGGGCTCCAGGCCACCGCTCTGGTTGAAGCTGTAATTCACAGCACCCTGACCAGAAAACATCCTGCGGTTCATTCATCTAACTCTGTCTTTGATCTGGAGGAGTTTGGTCGCACTGGTCAAAGCAACCGTGCGACTCATTTCATACGTGGAAAGTTTTTTTGTTTTTTTTTTTAAAGCAGTAGTTTTCTCAAGTTTTTCCCTGGGCTGATTTTGCTCGCACAACCTGAGAGCCTCTTGTTAAGTTCAAAACGCACATACCTCCAAAATGAAAACTCCTTTCCAAGAAGAAAAAAAGGGGGAGGAGGGGCACCTGTTAACCTCAATGCATCACTCCTTCTGTGTTCAGCGCGCAGAGATCTGATCAGCTTCTGCTGATGAGCCTCACATTTCTGTTAAAAAGTCAACACCATGCCAGGTTAAACTGAGTCAGGATACTACTGTATTAATGCTTCGGGGAAGCCTGTCATCTTCAAGTGCATTGGAGTTGATTGTAATCCGTCCTCACAGTGCAGACTCCAGCAGGATTAACATGCAGTGGTTTCCAGCAGCTTTAAAGGCACGGCTGCTCTTACGTCACGAAAGACTGTAGCGCTTTGGCCAACTGCAGAGGCTCGTGTGTGTTTTTGTGGCATTTTGTTTTAACGCGAAATACGCATTTAAAATGAAAAAAATTCCATTAATTTGTATTAATAAGCTGCCTTATTAATACAAATTAATTGTTTCAGTTTTGATGTGTTGGTTCATGTTGGGGGGAAAAAGGGCAGTCTTGGTTACACAGAGGTTAGCAAATGCAAAAGAAATGTTTTCACTCAGAGTTAATTATCTGAATGAAAAGAAAGTTTAAAAAGAAAAAAAAAACGCCATCAGCTGGTGTGAATACTGGCTGAAAGGCATGGGGCAAGTAGATGAAGCAGCAAAAATTACAAAAAATAAGATGCAGTGCAGATGCCTGGGGATGGTTTGACTTCACAGCCTACAGTATCATTACATCAAGAGGGGCAGAAGTGCTGAAAACAACAAAAAAGACAAGGTTTGTTGAAGGTAGCATCTTTTTTTGCCCTCAGTCCAGACTTAATTCGTTAAACCAGATCAAACCTTAAAAAACTTTCATTGATGACCCCAGACCAGGGCAGTAACTTTTTAGGGTGGTAAAGCTCAAAGAAAATAACAATGTTAACACACACATACATCAGCCATCTTTTTCCCTTGATAAATGAAACTACTTGCTGTATTTGCTCTGGTTATTCTTGTCTGAAGGTTTTGGGTGTAAAAAAAATGAATAAATAAAAAATGAAAGAAAAACTGTTTCCCAACATTGTTCATCCAGGTTTGTTTTTCTGATCATTATTGGCTTTCACCTTCAGTTGGAGTTTGGTTTCTCATATCTCTCAGAATGACGTGCTATCCATGTTTCTGTCAGAATGCCATCGCTCCCTATCAGCTTTGTTGGGTAGATAAGGTTTATTTTTTTAGAAAGTACCCTTTTATTAGCAAACAGCCCAACTCTCATCAAAGCTGCACACTAAGAGCACAAACTAGAGCTGCACAACTCTACAACAGAGAATCCTTTGAGTGATTTATTTTCATCTCTATGCTACTTGTTTCTGAATCACTCTGTTTGTTTTATTATAGAACTGTTTTGAATTTGCATTATATCTTCACAAGAGAAGTGGCATGATCCCACTTAGCAGGAAATACCTTTTGATGCTGATACTCTTGCTTGACATTTCCAAGTGAAGATTGCTCAAGAAAATTGTAAAATCTCTTAATGTAGCTACACAGAATGAGTTCTTGTAATAATATCAGGCTCAGCGCGTGCAAGGCAAATCTTTATTTTGCATGTTTTTATGCTAATTCTGGTCATTAACCCTCTCAGGCTCAAATTAAGTTCTAGTTGCAGGAACAAATCTGATATTTAGCTGTTGCAAATCTGCAACATCTGCCTGGAGAGGGTTAACAGCTGTCAGATGGCCCAACTCCCCTGGCAGATGGGTTGTTCAGAAAAATCATCCCTAAGGGACATCAGCATGCAATTATATAACCACATTAAACATGTCAAAGATGATCTGGTGTAAACGGTCATGAATGTCTTTCATTTGAAATTATGTTATCTCACTGCTTCCAACATTTGATTTTACGTTTTGTAAAGTCCACTCTGTCCGCTGAGGGAGTGATGTTTGATAATGATGAAGGTTTTTTGTTTTCATCATCTTCCCAGAACAAGCAAACCTTTTAAAGTGCAACTGCCTTTTTATAAGAAGTTACTTTTTAAAATCAAGCATTTATATTATTTACATGCTCATTGCTGTTCCTAGTTCAAGTAAGTTAAAATATATTTTTTTTCCCCCCAGAGTTAAACCAATATTGCTTATTATGTAGGCAGGTTTCAACAATGTCATGTCCCTTTTCCTGCAGTTTCCCCAAAACTAAAATAAATGGACAGATAAAATCTGAGAGGCCCCTCAGCAAACATTTTTCAGCTTCATAAGCTTAAAATCGTTTAATGATACACAATCCTGGCACATAAAATCTGTAAATTATTCAAATATGGTTTGATTCCCAAAAGAAGATAGCTTCTGTCAAGAGTGTTACTCTCTTTGCCAAAGGTTCACACTGCATTTAGTACTCTGAATCAAAATTTGAAACATGTTTAGTTGATTTTAGTGATGTATTTAAGTGTTAACGCTGTGTCATGCTGTGATACTAAAGATGACCACCTGGGTGAAGTGCTGTGTTTGCACCAATTACATCAGTTGTGTAATTTAAATTAAACAGAAAACCTCTAATGGAATTAAAACTGGGAGATGATTGAAACAAAAATACTGGGAATATTCAGCCAGTAAGAGGTGCTTTTCACCTACATTATGGCCATTTTTTGTGCACATTTCTGTTCTGGTAATTTATATTTGTACTATAGGTAAAAATAGCCCCAATAAATCTGTCTTGATTCTTAGAAAATATTCCTGTGGTATAAAAGGTAAACAAAAATGCATCCTCTCGCCAGTCTAAATACATCAAACGGACAACTACTGCCCAACAGAGAGAAAAACTAATTGAATTATATATTCAACTGAGTACTCATCATCTTCCTAATTACAATGAAAGGATTCAACTTGATCATTGTCCAGCAACATATTCTATCTCTACAGATGGATTTACTTAGCAGCATATTTTGATGCTCCTATTGGATCATCACCTGCCTGTTTCTGCTCACAGGTTGCACAAACAAGGCCAATAGATAAACCAGCATATTGCACATCAAAACAAACAGGACACGAGAAATACGGGTAGATGCAAAATATGTAAATAATAATGCAATTTCCAGCCATCATGCAAAGGCCTCCAGGGGTCACTGACTTTCCCACCTGTCCTCGAACGAGAGGCAGAGAATATGCTGGATCTGCACTGCTCTGTCAGATGCATTAGCATGAATCAAACACACAGCAGCTCCCAGGTTAGAAACACAGAATAACCTGGGTAAATGGGAAGCAGGAATCAAGTGCACACTGCTTTGCCTTTACACCACAGGATGTGTTGTTTACACCTGTGCTTTTGTTTTTTGATAAGATCCGTATCAATGTTTGGCACATCTAAAAACTGCAGGACAGCGGACTCTTGAGGACTGGAGTTTGACACCCCTGGATTAATGCAACAATAAAAATGTGAATCTAAATAACTAATTGCAGAACAACTGAAGGGGAGCATAAACTTATTGAGAATTACTATGAACAATAGGACAAAAAACAGAGATAGGAGACTTTATTCCTTAACAATGTTGAGTTTCTATGAGTCTGTTGTTCAGAGTGAAATCTCTTCTGCCATCATTTGTTGTAGCAGCATCAGAACCATGGACTGAAAAAGGCCCAACAACCTGATAAAGAAGGCTGATTCTGTTCTGGGAACTACTGGGGACTAGCTGGAGATAACTGTAAAAAGAAGGATTCTTCATAAAATCAAGAAAATTATGGATAACCCTGGATCCTCTTCAGGAGGCTGCTATTCAATGAGTGTCTTCAGTCAGAGACTTATTCATTACTGATGTAACACAAACCACTACAGGAGACCCTTCCTGCAAACAGTGAGCCTCAACAACAACGTTTTGAAGTTTAGTATGACTTACAGCAATGAAGTGTTTTTGAATTCAATTGAGATCAGAAAACAGTACCCAGAAATGAGCAAAAGAATCCACTAAATGTAAGATTCCCCAAAAACAAAGTCTAAAAACCAGGAGACAAGATAACTTAACAGATCATAAGACAGCACCAGACAAATCTAATACACAAACACAAAATGAGCCCAAAATGGCAGACCCCTAGATCAAAGTGTCAAAGAAAAACCAAAGTCTTTCATATCATTGCAATCTGTCCTTTAAAGGCCTCACAGTGGGGCTTGTTAAATTAAGTTTGTGAAGCAATTTCTTATCCTTATTTTGAATCACAACAGTGTGAATTGATAAAATTCAGTGTTTATTTACATTATTGTTCCACCAGCTTAGTATTCAAACACCACTCGGCAATTTCACAGTATGCTGCAGAGCTGTACAGTTGTTCACCTTGGCTGGTTGTATATCAGATGTATCCCCTTCACACCAGAAGTGAAAAATGTAAGAATTTTAGTTTGATTTCTGATGTCAAACATATACAAGCAAAGTGATGTAACATTATGAGTAATTAAATGTATTTCTTCTGAAATAATTGAACAGGTACTTCAGCTGAAGACAACTCTTTCCCAGAAACTTTTGTCACTTTCCAAGCATTTCATGATAGGTTTGGGGTTAAATAAACTTTGTGTCCTGACAAGAAGGACACCAGCGTTTAAACAGGTAATTTGAAATTAATTGAAAAATTTAAACAAAAATTTACGGTATGTTCTTTTTTTTTCAATGTGCTTCTTCACAAATTAAATATAGACCATGAGTAGTTATTAAAAAAAAAAATAATCCATTAAGTAATCTTACTCAGCCATGTCTATCTTTCTCACCAAGGCATCTGTGGGAAGTATATCCAAAGCAGTCTAATTGCATTTGTAAATTTCACACTGCGTAAATAACACAGCCACATAAATATATTAACATTCAGTTGTGCACTAATGACTTTAGCTGCTTTAATCAGTGCTTTTTAATACTGACTATGGCAAAGACAGAAAAGCTTCTTTGATCATCAAAAACACAAACATGAAAAACTAACATTAACAAAGGCAATAAAGATGATCACCAGGGATCTGAAGGCCTCTGGTTCAAAGGCGAACCAGAGGTCTGGTTCGCCTTGGGGAAAAAAAACCCAGGGCCTGGAAAAACCCTGGAAAAAATACTTCCAGGGTGTAGTGTTATGTGAAACCTCACAGAGAGAGAAGTCTGTTAATGTTGCTGTAAATTGGAAAAACACAAACAGACATGACATCTGAAGAGCTTTAGGCTGATGGATGAGAGACATGGAGGCATGACAGGAAGTGGAGCAGCTGCCTAGAGACAAAATTGAAGACATTCTGCCACTTCTAATTTTCCCTCTGACTGATTGCTGCACATGTACATATAAAATAAATTTAAAATAAAGCCTTTATAAACAAGAATAGTTCAGTTGTCTTTTATTCATCACTTATGATGTTGCAGTGAACGTATAGACTTTTTTTTGAGTCATTGTGCTTTCAAAATCAATGAACACAGAGCTGATTGAGTTTATCTTAACCCTCTGATAGATGGATGGATGGATAAATAAATGCACACACATGCAAACACTCACATGCATGACACACATAGCATAATAGAATATAGACAGTAATGTTGGCTTGCTTGGTTAGCTAGCTGGTTTCAAGAAAAGTGCTCTTTCGCACCTCCTCCCAATGCCCACACACACACCCACACACACATAATGGATGTTGACATTGTCTATTGTTGACATTTCATCATTGCTGTTGTCATTTTGTTTTAAAAAAGTTCTACAAAGTGTCACAAATGTTCTACAAATTGTTCTAAAAACATCTAAACAGGTGAAAAATTAAAATATTTCAAACATGAAATAATTCTTGTGTGAAATAAAGCACAGTAGAAAGTATCATACAAAACATTATTATGAATCAAAATGACAAAAGTAGCATAAAAACACATCGATTGTAACCCGGGTCAAAAAAGACCCACTGACGGAAAACTGTATAATCAGTCACTCACGCATCAGAGGGTTAAATAAGAACTTTATAAAATTATGTAGTGTGTAAAAAGAAAAAAAAAAAAAAAAGTCAATATGATAAAAGCTTTAAAACTATTTCTGTTAAAGTGCAGTTCACGAAGAAGATCAAAGCAAGCTCAGATCACAAAGCACCATGCAAAAACAGACAGTTTATAATGCAAGGCATAATATACCAAAAAATATATACGTTTTGAGCTGATCTGTAAGACCCTCGTAAGCTGAACTTTTCAAATTGATGCTTTGAAGTATGAACTTAACAAGAATCTGGTAAACTGCAGAAGGACTTTGTGATCTAGCTCTAGGCACACACACATACATACAGACAAGTTTTACAAATCGTGCTGAATCTTTTACAGGATTCTTGTAAAAGAAATTCTTCATCTCAATGGGTCAATGGAATTTCCTGGGGAAATAAATAATAATGTTATGAGAAAATAATATACAAATTTATTCTACTTTTGGTTTCTTGTCTTATTTAAATATTGCAGATCATATTTATCTATACCAAACAAAGGAACCTGAGTAAATTCCAAAAGCAGTTTTCTAATTATTTGTAGAGGAAAGAAAAGTTAATCCTCTCTTTTCTGTGCCATTAGTTACTTGCAATTCATTACATTTTTGGTACAATTACACTCGCTAAACCTGGTCCTAATCTCTAATGTAGCGCCTGCCTGACATGATAAATTAGGCTACAAATCTTAAACAAACAGTTGCTGTTGCTGACAGAAATTTTGTAACAGATAAGAAGCAAAGCCATTGGCACCTACAAGTCTGGAAAATGTTACAAAGCTCTTTCTAAGTAAACATGGAACAGTACGAGCCAAACTATTTCAGGAGTGACGGACTACCAACATCATTTCGAGAGTGGATTGATGGCTCATGCAGAAGGTGCATGAGTCTGCAGTACTACTAGCACTGCAGACTTTGCTTGCCTCAGTTAAAGTTTGTGAATCAGCCATAAAAAGAGACTGAATAAAGCTGGCATCCTTTTTAGAGATACTGGGAAAATCAACTGCAAAGCAAAAACAACATAAATATTCATCTCCCAAAAACCTCTGATGACTTCTAAGTAACACTAAAGAATATTCTGTTGTCTGATGTGATAAAAGTGGAACTCTTTAGTAAGCTGTGGGTCCTGTTATATCTGGCATAAAACTAAAGAATTTCAGATAGCAGTCAAACAAATTGTTCACCAACTAAATATTTTTTCACTAATAGCTTTGTGCTTACTTTTAAAAATGAGGGATTAATAAATAATGTAAGTATTCATTCTTAGTCTGATGTCAGTAATTTATAGGTAAAAACCATTAAAGCTCTGAACAGACCACACTGGCTGAAATGGGAACATCAAACTGGTATAAAAAGCATCTGTGTTCACAAATATCAATCTGTTTCTGGAAATTTAAAACGACTGCCTTAATGTTTAGGAACGTGTAAAACTGTTAACGCTAAGCAAGGAAAAGTCTTAGTAACAATAAACAAAAGGTTTATTGTTTGAGTTGTGCAAAAGTGAAACGAACGTCATGCAGGCTGGTAAGTCGAGCGATGAATAATCGCTCATCAGTTATTCCTCGGCCCAGCTGAGTGGAGCAACTCTGTCATGTTTGCACGCGTGGGACGTTTAAATGAGAGGCGGTTGTGTTTTTGCACCCAAGTCCGAATTTGAGACTAATTTTTGTGTTGTTTTCTGAAGTGAACGTAAGAAAACAGGCAGCGAGTTTAAGCAGTATGCTAGCCAGACGCGGCTAATGTGAAGCTAACGGCTAACCATTTGGGTTCGTACTGTTTTCATATCGCAGTTCGTGTTGACAATACTGACGCATTTGTCCAGGATATATGATCATCTCTAGTAACCCGTTTTCCCATAAGGGATAAATGTTAACTCTGTTAAATAAGCATTAACGGAGGTATGATTGTCACCACTCCACAGCGTGCCTTGCCACCTGACAGCTAACTGTTTGCTACCTGTATACATTACGCTGCTAGCCACGTAAACTGCTTGGTGTTGACGTTGCAGGAGCAGCTAGAAAGCCTGTCCTCCCCAGGAGCTATTTACATTTTAAGTGACACCCAGCATTTATATCAACCCAGAAATCATCAGATGAAAACAACATCGACCCAAAATGCACTAGCTGGACTTGAACGGGTGGCCAACCGGTTTCCTGGATCTGTTGCTTGGATCGGATGATGAAGCGGGTCTTCTGGCTGCTTTCAGGCTTAAACAGAAAAATGATGAAGCTACTTTTTGCTCTCGCTTTGATCGCGTACATTGCCTGTGAGTATATTGATTTGATATTCTTGTAATTTGTCAAGCATGATAATCTTAAAAAAAAATCTTTAGGATTATTTTTCAACTACACACTGACACTGCTGTGGAAACTTCCAACAACACAACAGGCTGCCGCAACTCCGTGCAGTGGCCAAGCACCAGGGATGTAGATTATAAAGCCTGAATGGTTCCCATTTAGACAAAATAAGATAAAAACAACTACAGGTAGGGAAAAAATAGGTTGCAGTATGGTTTCCTGGCAACAGTTTCTACGTTTCTGAGAGAAATTCACAGTGTTAATGCTGAAATAACCGATTGTTTAACTACTGAATTAGAGCTTGGGTCTAAATGAAACGGGTTGGGTTTTTACTAGTACTGTATGTTAGGCCTGGATCAGTATCCAAAAACACCCCCGGTTTTACTGTATCAGTATTTTTACTAACCTTTCAAAACAAAAATGGAAATGATCTAACTAATTTATTAGAAACAGAAAGGCAGCAATTATTCTTACTGATGTAAAAAATTATACAAGATAATATTTGTTTTGGGTAGCTGTAATATGTATTTATTGTGATTTCAATTGATATATTAACTTAAAGAGAATTGAAGACTAAACATCTTCAATCGTTTTTAAATGCTTATTACATTGAATATTTGTTGCTTTCATGCTGTTCATTGACTAAAATGATTATGCTGTGCTTTTAATACCTGGTTGGTAAGTCCTGGGATACCCAGTATTTAGTCAGCTCATGCCACTCATAATTTTAAAATAAAGTTACCTTAGTAAAAGATGGTGCCCCTTTAATTTCCACACCATTGTTCTTGTTTTTTGCAACCACAGATATTTCCAGACTGTCTTGTAAGCGAGAGAAAACAGTAAAAACCTTCGTTCAGCCTGCTGACCGGCAGTGTATTGCAAGTTATAGGCAAAGAAGCATTGCTGCGTTACTCTGGTCTAAGCGACCAGAGAAAATGCAAAAAGGAAAGTTATGATATAATATTTTTGGGGGTGATTTTTGAAACAATATTTGTAATCTTAAATCTTCAATAATATCAGTAGCTGTCCCTGCCTCCAGTGTTGAATGTCCTATAAATAGTACTGTGTAAGTGCCTAACAGTAACAGCTGTTGACATTATCTGCCCATTTAACACAGAGTTCAAAGTCTCAATATCAAGAATTTCTTTAAAAAAAAATAAAAAAAGGGTCTCTTTGGTGTGATTATAGATCATAGATTTAGTTGGACTGATTAAATATTGACAAATGGATGAGCAGTATTTCTTTGTTCACAAAACAAACCATCTTCAAATCAATTTAAGTGCCTGGACAAATCAGATATGACCTACTTAACCTATCATCAGGTAAAGTAGGTCAATCATTCATTCTAGGTTTATGCTTCTATTTTTATTCTTAACAAAGCCAGGGAATAATTCCCCACATTATGCTAGTGATATTTTATTTATAACATCAGCAGCTGTGTACTAACCTGTGGGAACATTCTGGAAGGCAGCGCTGTGTTAACAAACACATCAAGATAATCTCTGTGAAACCTTACTGTGCTGTCAGGTGATTGCTTGAACGAACAAAAGATAAATTTGTTGTCATTACTTCTTTTAAAGGAGCTTCTGGATAAACATGCCCCATTTATCCAGACCTGGATTTTTCTTTAACTCCTTTAATTAATTTCTCAATCATAAAATCTAAACCAACATTTGTAAGTGATTATCTAATATAAAGATGCAGCTCTACAAATTAGAAAATCATTGCAAAGTTGATTTATTTCAATATTATAGTAATATTGTATTAATTTAGAATGTAAAATGGTATGTAATCAAAGATGTTTACAAAAACAGCAAAGCAACCTACTGAAATGAATTTCCAGTAGGCATAGAGGCAAATAGCCTGTGGATCTGCTTAAGTTGGCTTAAAGTAGCTCTCAGCTTGTCTGCATTGTTGGGTCTGGAGTGGCTGACCTTCCCTTTGACAACATCCCATAGATTCTCAATGGGATTTACGTCATGTGAGTTTGTAGCCGCCTCGTTTGGATCGACATTTGTCTCTTAAGTGCTGGTCAGAGCATGGAGCATGGTTGTTTACAGTGCAGACAATTTCCGTTAAGTTTCATATTGTCAAACTGGTACATTACGTACGTCACGAGCAAACTTTAGAGACTAGGTAGAGTTTAAAAGTTTGACGGAGTCCATGCCTCCAGGAAGCAATTGTTTCTCAATACCAGACCCTTTGTACCTAGCGAAGCGTAGAACAATGGGCTGGTTTTATTGGGCTACATGTGGATAGGCGCCAAGTTCTTCTGGTATATGAAATTAGGATAGGTTATCAGCTGAGGGAAGTAAGACACGCTTGAAAACTTCCCTAAAGACGGCTGATAAGAATTGTGGAGGACATCAGTAAATGTCTGCTGGGTCAGCAGTTTTTCCTGCGATTGTGTAGACAACAACATGGCATTTCTTGAGTGAGTTTTGGGTTTTCTTCAGCTGCAAGTCATAAACATCAAAACTAATTTAAATAAACTCTTCAGATCTTTCAAACTTATGAGTCTGACATTAATGATCTTTTAATGACATTTTAGTTTATTGAGCTCTGTGTCTATGTTAGAGCAGTGGCCCACTGCCCTTCATGTTTTATATGTTTCACTGCCTCTACACACCTGATATAAATAAATGGGTGATTACCCATCCATCACCTCTAAAACATGAAGGGCAGTGGGTCTTGACGACCAGGACTGAAAACTGCTTCGCTGAACGATAACATACATGTTGGAGCTGGTTACACACTCCTACCTTTGTTTAGCATGAGATCAAGTCTGGGTCACAACATTGAAAAGCTATACATTAGTTAGGATTAGTATAAAATATGTACTTTTTGTACTCTTGCCAAAAACTGCAAAGTATGTAAAAATAAGTAAATAAGGCAAGGTCCCCATGAAAAGATCCTTTGTACCTTTGTGTTGGGAAATTTATGCTTTGCTAATGTACTGCAATTTACATGGCTAAGCAAAAGAAGATTTTTGCCCCTGTTTCATAGAGTGGTACCTATACAGCTTTACACTGTAGCAACTTATTCATATCTGGTTAAACTGTCAAATTTAGATGTATAGCATGCATCTATTACTGTTCTGTAAAGCACTGGTTAACATGCTTTTATGTAAAAAAAACAAAACAACAACAAGCATTTAAAACTTGAATGTTTTATTTCATTTAGTTTTATTGTGGATTGGTTGGTGTATTTTTTTGTAAACTAAAAATATGTTTAGTGGCAGCTTTAAGAAAAGAAAAAAAAACGGGTTTAAAGGTTATTGGCAGGTGTGATGGTTAGATTGAAGATCCTGCCAATAGTTGGAGCCAACCACTTGGGTGTGTATTCACTATGCACAATGCTGTCAGATTAGATAAGGAAAAAAAAAAAAAACAACTGAACCAATTTTTCTCTCTAAGCTTTCCTCCTTTCTGATGCTCTGTCTTAAATCGCTGCTATTGCTAAAAGGCTGTTCCTGAGATATATTATGTTATCTCCATTAAGCTTTATCATAACTTGTCCTTGCCTTTTCTCTTTCAGCTGTTTGGGGAACATATACAAACATGAGGTAAAAGTAGTTATTTTTCTATCACACTTCTACTTGATGTAAAATATGTATGTCACATGTTTCGAAACCAGTTTATCATTGTTTTTTGTACATTAAGTTTAATTTTAAGTCCACCTTCAGTTTTATTTGTTCTCTTATTTAAGCCACATGTAATTGATGGTTTTTGATGTCAGCAACTAAGAAAAGCTTTTGCTTCGTCCTCTGTTCTTTATTTTTCACTGTGAATTTAGCAAAAAATATTCACTGATAAACTTCAGTGCACTTTCTAGATTACACAAGCAACTAAACTCGGTCTTCCTTTGCCATTCTGGCTAAATGCTAGATTACAATACATACTGATTTTATAATCTTATTTTCCAGTTTCTGAACCTTTATTGGCTTTTCCTTAAAACACACGACAGGCTTTTTGACGGGAACTTCCTGTATTATCATTGTTGGTAATTATATGCAGAATAACAGGGAGTAAGAATTTAAAGTCACTATAGATTTCCTGTCATATGTATTATGTAACAGCCTTTTATTTACAAGTCTCCATTGTGAGAAAATGAGTTTGGGATGATGGATATTGTTCTTATCTCATGTAGGAAAAACTTGCTCATGTCTCAATATTTTCTTTCCTTATCTGTTTGCCTTATCATTTTCTTGCGGAATAGGTCGATACAAGAAAATGGAGATGTGAAGATTGAGCAGAAAATTGATGAAGTAAGTTTGGCAAAATCTTTGCTATTTTGTTGTACTTTGATGGTTTTAAAGTAATACAGTTTTAAAACGTTTTAGAAGAAAGGCAAAAAGTTGCAGTGTTGCAACAACAAAATAAGTCGATAAAGCTCAGAAAGTATTTGATTTGTGAGGAAAAAGTTTTTTTCTTTTTACGCTTTCTATTTTCTTTTTTGAAAACCACAGATGAAGCAATCTATAGTTTGCCTAAATTTGAAGAAGAAATCTAAAAACCCACAGAGCGAAGCCTGTTAGTGAATATTGTGACCGACATCATCAAAAAGCCTCGGCTACATCTGGAGTGGATGCAGCATCGGCTTGTTTTTATCAGCTAAATTAATGTCATCCACTGCAGCCGTCACTTTGCTGTGAGCGAAGCCACAGGCTCACATCTGTGGCTGAAGAGCATTTTTATCCTTTCGCGGGCTGCGTTGTTGTGACCTCACACACAGCACTTGGAAGTTAAACTTTATACTTTCATTTTTATCTTGAGTCAGTCTAAATAAAACCCACTTGCAGCCAGTAATGTTATATCCCCTTCGAAAAACAACAAAATTATAATTTTTGATAAATATCTACTAAAGTAAATTTGTCCTTTTTCAAGAACTACCATTTCATTTACATTTTTAAGTTTTAAAATGAAGACAAGTGAAATGTTTGCAAAAACAATGCATACGTTTTCTTTTATTGGATCTTTATTTGTAGAAAAAGATGTAGAAAACACACAAGCCTCGTTTTTACTAGATGGTGCGGCTAAAACCTGATAGAAAAAAATAGATCTAAAAACATGTTGCTTTTACTTTTAGTGTTGTTCTGTTGTGAAGTTTAATTAAATAAAAAACAAAAGAAAAACACATTTGTTATCGCATCTACTTTTAAAAACATCAGGTAGTTTTTGATCTTTATTTAGCTAATGGAGCCGCTTGTGGCTCCGGAGCAGCAGGATGCAGAACCCTGGAATAACCCAACACATATCTGTAGTATCCGGGCTTTTAGTTATATGCTTTATTTATTAAAACACAAATTATTACTTAGAATTTTGCAGGAACAAAATGCTAACAATTTGAAGCTTTCATTAGAGTGAGTTTGTATTTAAAATTTTGCACAAGTTTATTGAGGTAAACAAAAACCAGATTGTCAGTAAAATGCTGATGAATGGATGACGCAGATATACTATAATTCTCAAAAAGCCAGCTACAACTGCGCAGAGGAGTTGAGAGTGACATGAAGTGATGCAATAAAATCAGCCAGCCAGTTGTTGATAGTAATCACAGTGAACACTGGCCCTCGGTAAGCCAGAATATGAATTTTCAGTTTTGGATTTTGGATGCATCCCTTGGATTGATTAGTAATTTAATAGTAATTCTTTGAAGCTCTGATTGAAACTGTTACCCAAGACTCTCTGGCGGTTATTTCTGACCTGCTAAAACATGACCCTCGAATCATATTTAACAGAAATAATTACTTTATCATGCTGACCTTAAAACTTTAAAGAGTTAGCTTGCCTTTGAAATAATATCTCATATCTGCCTGTGATGTAGGTAATACAGCTTTGGCCTTATTCAGAAATACAAACACACAAACTAATGATGACTCAACACCTCCGTAATTGCAAGAGATATGTCTGCAAACAGATTTAACTACATGTTTGAGCATTTAAATTAAACAGTGAGGGTGTCTGCCAGTTCCAGACAGCATCAATTCACAGGTTGGAAATATTTTCACTGAAGTTAAATTAAATTATGGAAAAAAATGAAAAATTTCAGAAACTTGATTACCTTTTTTTGTTTTAACCTACTGTGAAATGCCAGATAGAAAACAGCAGATGGTAATTTTACTCTGGATGCTAAAGACACTTATGGATAATTGATGCCATTTGTCTTATTTGAATTTTAGAAAAATTTCTAGCCCATTCTCTCCCATTTTAGCAAATATTTTGGTGATAAAAGCCTTGAAAAAGCCTCACCAATTAAAAATTCTTGCATGACATCATTTTGTTTAGTTGGCATGAAAAAAAAGAAATAGTGACAGTGAATAAGTGAATAAGTCGGAGGCATTGTGAGAATACTTTGACAAAAAAAACTAGTCTCAAACAGTTATGTCATAGATTCTTGATTGCTCAAAATTAAAAGAATAATTAAGTTTTTAGTTGTTTTTTTTAAATTAATCTAGAATAATCAAACTTGAGCTGAGTAATCATTAAAGCACTGCTGTTCCCATTTTTGTACCTCCATATTCATTTATATGAATATGATATAATAATTTATATAGTTCCCTGCTTTTTCCACTTCTACCAGTTCTGATGTAATTCTGTTTATTTTACATTCACTTCTTGACTTTTTTAAGTAAGGCTAAAACCAGGCTATTTGTAAAAATAAAATGTATTGGTTTTGCCATTTTCTGTGCACAAATCAAAGCTAATCCATAATTCACTTGTTCGGTGTGATTAAACAAAGAGCTGAAATACTGTTTGAATTCTGAGGACAAATAATGCAGAAGTAGCACAGATGTATGTAACTGTAGTCTGTCTGATCACATTCTCCCAGTCAAAGGAGTAAATTACCATAAAAATTGGGGACTCTTTTCATAAACCTGCTTTAGCATCATGTTGTGGTAACTTTCACACACAATGGAATCAGTGTAATTTGTGTTATGCGCTGAAAACTGATGCATTTCTTGCTTTCCAACTTTCTTTAGGCTGTGGCTCCTTTGAGAGAGAAGATTCGTGACCTGGAACAGAGGTGTGGATCTGTATTTAATCACAGCCCGTCTTATTCAAAGCTTTTCAGCAAATCCGTTTCAGTTTAATTAATAACAGACAATGTTTTCTTAACCTTGCGTGTGGCTTAGAATGACGTTGACAGGGAGCAGCGACAGAAATGATCGGCTGAAACTGACTTGAATCAGAGGTCATCCTTTGCTTGTAATAAAACGATATGTTAATCTTTGATGTCTTGAATTTGAAAGATGTCTGCGTTATTAGGAATGCTGAAGTAATTCTTTACATAGTAAAGCCTTCGTCCCAGCTCTATGCAGTGCATCACAAAACAAGGTGACCCTTTGAAATAGTATGTACAATGTATGAGGCTTGGTTTTGCGGTTGTGTGGGCAGAAGCTTAGCAAAGATTGAAGGTGCTGCTTTTCTGTAGTCGTGCAGCTGCTGCTGATCAGCTCTTGCGCTTTTACAGGTTCCTAAAGCATGTTTGCCATGAATGCTGATGAGATGGATATGTAGATCATTATTGTTGTTTTTTTTCTAATTTTTATTTTTGACCACCTTATTTTGTTTAAATAAAGCACACACATATTTGTGTTTCCTTATCGTCTTGGTTTACATTCACTGCATCTTTGCAGTGAATGTAAATGAAAGAAGAGAATGTGGATTAAAAATAATTGCCGTTGTGTTCAGGAGCTTCCTGCTGATATGTGCTTGACTCCAAAGTGAAAAGGAGGAGAGGGAAAAAAAATAACCTCTGCTTTTCTTCACTTATCTCTTTAATCCATTATTTTTTTTCTGAACACCACTTTGAATTGTAATTATGTTGTTGTTTGCTCTGTTGTTCTCATTTTGGGTTTCTTTAGATGTTGTGTAATTAAAAACCTGGTCTTTTCTTCTAGTTTTTCACAGAAATATCCACCGGTGAAATTTCTCTCAGAAAAAGATCGAAAAAGAATTTTGGTGAGTGAAAAAACATCAATTACAAATGTGCTATTTCACTTCCAAATACTTTCTTTTTGCTTTTGTTGAGGTCACAACTCTAGATTGTTATTGGCAAACTCCAACAAACCGTAAGCATAGTCTCACTTTTATCCTGCTCACATTTAAACTCTAAACATAAGAATTTAGGCAATTAATCTGTGCTTCCTGAGGTGCCATGACATGCCATGTATTGGTGTTTGGAAAGCTGAATGCTGCTTCTGTCTCTCGCCATCACACTTCTATTGGATGCTTGATGTTTCCTTTCAAATAGAAGTTTGACTGTAGTGCTTACTTTGTTAGCAGTAGACCTGCACAATGTTACAAAGTTTTAGATAGTACTGCTCACTCATGCTCTTCTTGCTGAAATACATTTGGTATAAATTATTTAAGAAGCATAACAAGCTTTGAGGGTAAAGAAGTGAACAGCAGATGTGACATTTTTAAATTAAATTTAATTGTTGAGGCGGAAATATATATGTATATATTAATAACTATATAGAAAACCCATTATCTGTGGCCTAGTCATGGGAAGTCATACGATTCACCAACATTATTCAAATTTAATTTCAAACATGACGACAATATGTTTTGTTGTAAAATAATTTTATTCTTTTTGCAAATAAGGGTTTGTGTTACTATTGGAGCAAATGCAAAAGTAAAATTTCACACTTAAAAACAGTCCCAAACATTTGGGTCGCTCCCAATCTTTCAAATGACATAAATGTGAAGTTTAACATATTATAATGTGATTAACATGCTTTGAAGGGTTGTGGCAGAGCACCTAAATGAGTTAATCACCCCATTATAGCTGACTCAAAGTTTAGCCCTCAGCCTGGTAGTGATGTATATCATGAAAAAAAACAACTCATCACACAAGTGTCCCAAACAGTCTATAAACTAATAAACAGCTCTTAGTCTTCTGTGAAACTCCAGTGACATGTCAGAGCAGTGCAGACTGATCCTCTGAGCAGTCAGTCAGAGGTCACATTAAAGTGCCTCAGCTGTGCAAGTCAGTTTGTTAATGTGGCTGCAACACTTGAGGCTTATGCCACATATAAAGTGAGATGTATGTGTTACTTGGGCAGCCCGACCAAGTAACACATACACCCCTCTCACCCCTCTGGTGCTTTTTAGGATGTCACTAAAAAGCACCAGAGGGGTGATTCACACATGATAGCAAAACATTTTGTCAGACTCACAGAACGCAGTGACCACATGAATAGGCCTTAAACTGATATCCACCTGAATGCAGGTTTTTCCATCAGAAGATTGTTTTGTAACAATACTCTCTTTACCTGTTGGTGGTAGTAAAACTATGGCTGATTGGTTTATTAAAGAAGATCGGCTTTGCCTCCAAGGCATTCTGAGGCAGATCTATAAAGCATAACAGTTTTGTTATTTTTACACCCAATTAAAGCCTCTGAGGAAGAAATTGCCATCCATCATTGTGGTTCTAACGCAAAAGCTTTTCTTACAAACTCAAAATTTCCCAAAAGTATTTATTTTCTTCAGTATGATTATCACTACTATGGTGACTAACAAAATTACAAATTTAGTGTAAATAAATAACTTTTCTCGTGAGTTTGGTAAAACTGTCCAAAGAGCCTTGATATCTACTTACCTTTATTTGTCGTGAGGTTTAAAACGGTGTGACATCAATGTTTTTTTTATTATTATTATTTTAATGTCTGTTGAATTAAATCTTTATTTTTTGAGGAAGATTAAACAATCATTTAAGAGACCTTTTTTTTTATTTATTACAAATTTCATGAGAGGAAAAAAAGCTTTTTTTGTTAGTAGAACCAACTGACTAATTTTTGGAAAATTAAGAAAACAATGAAATATGAAAAATGAATTAAATTGAAGGACTTATATCCTTCCTATTAGACTTCTAGTTTACAACAAGGTTGTTTATTCCTGTAATATTTTTGGCCTAATTAATAAAAAGCCTCAAATGGCACTGATGCTGCACATTCTAGACCTTTTTACCCAAGACGAAAAACCTTTAATGACAAGTGTCATCCAGTCAATCTTTTTTAGAGAAAAAAGGTTGACATTTAGGTCAAAAAGTAAAGATTTAGACAAAAGTTACAGCATAAATCTTCTTCAGAATAAAAAAAACCAAACATATTTCTCCTGAATGAAAGATATGACATTGAACTAGTAACATCTTGCACATTTAACAACATAGTTTGGGGATGTGAGACTTTAATGGCAAAGAGAATATGTCTGGACAGCAATAACATAGACAGAAACAAACAGTAAACACTGGTCAAATGTAAAGGTAAAATGTGTGAAAGTGTTCAAAGGACTCAAAATATGACCAGCTTTTATTAGCCTGTAGATTTGATCCTTCTGGATAATATCTCTGAGCTCAACCAGCAGATGCTGTGTAGAACAGGGCCACAGGTCTTTTTTTATTTACCCAAAATGAAGACATGAGGAACACATCCTGCATCAAACATCCTGTAGGACCTGTCAGTAGGGAATGTGAATGTTTGCAACACGTCCTGTTTTTCTGACCTTGACAGAGGCTGCCTTTCAAAGGTTGCCTCTTTCAAGTGGATTCAGTCAGAAACGTTTTGAGTCAAAGGGAAACTGATGTTTTCTCCTATTCACCACATGCAGTTTTTGGCTTTCTGCTAATGATCAAATAACCTGGCTAACTAGAATATGAAAAATCAAAATGCCTTTTTCTTTTCAGAGGAAAATATTTCTCATGTTTTACTAAAATTATTTAGAAAAAATGTCAAGTTATTCTATTTCCATGTTGGGAAATAGTGTAGCAAACAGACATATGGAGCCGTTAATTAAAAGCTAAACTTGGATTTTGCAAAAAGCTTCTGAACCACCAGGTTTATATCAGTTACCATATATCAGTTATATCATTGGTGTACAGCTTCTTTGGAAACTGTACACCAAAGGAAGGGGGAGTTTGTGGACAGAAAATGAAAAGTGGTTTTCAAAATAATAGGAACAATGTTCAGTAAAAGCAATGCACAGATGAAAAACTTTGAGCACCGTTGTTTCTTTGAGCAACTTTGACTGGTCCACTGGCTTTAGTAGGTACAACATGCTGCATGCGCTCTATTGAAATTTCTAACATTCAGAAGCATAATATGTCCTTCAGTCCAGGATTTGTCACCTATATATATATATATATATATATATCT